>OZ020268.1:46096403-46337500 GCA_963971225.1 Melieria omissa | reverse complement strand
CGGGCATTGATAATGCGCAGCACGTTGCCGGTCTGTTGCACGTTGTCGGCGAGCGCCTCGTGCACCTAAACGTGATACAAAACATATATATAACTGTGGTTAGTATTTGACTGCTTTAACGCCATGATTACCTTAGTCCACTTGATGGTGGGATAGGGAGTGCCGGTCGCTTCGCACGTAATGCTAAAGTCTTGTCCTTGTACGATGTGGTTCTCTTCGGGCAGACGCTTAACTGTGGGCTTTAAACTGCGGGACGATATGGCAATAAAATCACTCAAAGACACAAACGCGCAAAGTTGCTTACGTGCCAGGCTGCGGTCCCGGGCCTTGCGGCGGGTAGGGGCGGCTGTCTTCGATGTTGACATGCGCTTCGCTAGTGTAGTTGCGGCGGCCGCGCTGATCCATGCCGATGCACGTGTAGACGCCCGAGTCGCGCGACGACGACTCACGTATCTCAAGCACGTTGCCGTTGACGAGGATGTTGCGCGTGCGGTAGAGCGCGTAGCCGTCCTTGTTCCACTCGTAGATGAGCATTATGGAGGTGGTCGGCTGGCATGTGAGACGCACATAGTCGCCGGCCTCGCCGGTGAACGCCGGCGGATCGATGTAGACGAGCTCGCGTGTGGGCGGCGGCGGCTGTGGCGGCGCAATGCGCACATACACCTGCGTGTACTTTTCGTCTGAGCCTACGCCGTTGGTGGCGTGACAGCGATAGCTGCCCTCGTCCGATTTGCGCGGCGCGTCGAAGATGAGGCGCGAGCCTTCGGTGTGCGCCTCGCGCGACATTTGGCCATCGATGCGGGTCCAGGTGATGGTGGGACTGGGGTTGCCGCTCACTTCGCAACTGATCTCGTTCGATTGGTACTCCTCGAAGGTGACCACTTGCGGCAAGTTGACGATTTGCGACGGTGTGCGCTGGGAATCCTCTGTAACGGAAACAAGCAATGTTTAGTTGAAGCTTTCATGATGACAAATCATTGGGACAAAAGGGAGCAATGCTTTTACCGTAACGCGCCAACATTTCTTTGGCGTATACTATAGTTATGAAAGTTATAAAGTAGGTTTTTTTGTTTTTTATTACGGCAGCGTTAGGGTTAATGAGAAAGAAGATAATTTTCAGTTTTGAGTACAAAATCGCTCTGGTTTTTTGTGCGACATAGAGAGATGTTTTGGTGCCGACTTACCGGTTATTGTGATGGAGACCTCGTCCTCGAAGACGCGCTGCGTTTGGTTGTTGACGGCGCGGCAGATATAGACGCCGGAATCGTAGATTTGCAGATCGTACAGGCGCAGTATGCCGTCCTGCTCCTCAGCGTTGTATGGCATGCGTCCGTTCAATTTGTACCAGGATACAAATACAGGACTCTGTAAAGCGGGTCATGTGTAAGAAATCGACACAAGTTCGAAAGTGTCTTAATGGACTTACGCCATTCCAAGCCATGCGTCCGGTGCAGGAGAGCGTCAGCGAGCCGCCCACAGGTATGATGGTGATCTCGGGCGGCGCAATCGACACGGTTATCTGGGTTTGGTAGTCGGGCTGTGGTGCTGGTGTGGTCGGCACCGGTGGCGGCAGATAGCCATCTGCATCGACAAGTCCAACGTTTCAATAAGCAGTAGCGAAGAAGTTTGAATTTAGTTAAACATATAGAAAACAAATGGAACTGCGATTAGTGACGGGAGACTATTGGCAAGGGGGCTAGGGAGGTATTATGAGTACTAAGAAGTCGAGAGAGCACACTGAACGAAAATGACTATTGCATTTTTATGGAACGAAATCAGTCAATCGATCAGTGCACTCGAAATGGTTAGAACGGAGGCGTTTCTACGATTGGCACTATAGCTATCGTTTAGTAGATGCTACCTAAACATACTCTAACTAAACAGAACGCCGCGTTGGTGCGTTTCTGCTGGGGACGCGACGAGCGCTGGGTTAGAACGGAAAGTTACGCAAATCATCACGGGGTCAACGTTGTTAGGGACCGTTAGCTGGGACCGACAGTTGTTAATATCGAACTATACAGGTGTGGTAGTAGAAGCTTGAAATTAATTGTAATGTTACTACTGCAGAAGTTAGACTCGACGCTTGGAGTTAATTGTAATGTTACTACTGCAGAAGTTAGACTTGACGTTGCGCATCGGCGAATGCCAGCCGCAACAGTGGTAGATACGAGGTGGAGGAGGAGAGAACGAAAACGTTGCATGATTTGAGAGGACTCTGCAAATCATTGAGAGTGTCTAACACACACATAGAACACATATGTAAGCCGCTAACTATTAAGACGCAAATTATTGTTTACCAAATACGAGGCCAAACTACAGAACTGCAGTCGAAACTTGCTTTAAGGTTTAGATTTTTTGGTCGAATAGCGATAAAGCTGCTTCGATTGAAAATTTCCTACGGAGGCTAACAGTAGGTGGAAACATTTACTAGACGCAAATACGAGTACGTTTAATTTAATTACGATTACTTCAACAATTATCAGTACCTACTGACTACTCGATGGCCTACAAAGAGTGCTAATCTAACCCAAGTCGAACTATAGTTAATGTACAGTGGGAAAAATTAATGTTGGGAAAAATCGATGCTTTTGAGAATCGAGAACTGCAACGTAGATACTTTCAACGATCCGATAGTTTTTGAAAGAATCAATGTTTTTCTTTTTTAAGATCTTTCTTTGCTTGTGGCAAGTCTGCTTAGTACTAATTATAGTCGGTACTGAGTACTTTTTGATACTGAGTGGAAACTGCGATACTGATAATAAATACGGAATAAAAGTATCGCTATTGGGTAAAAACACAGATGAAAAGCATGAGTACTTTTCAATAACGAGTACAATTACCGATATTCAGTACTTGTCAATATGAAGTACAAGTGTCATTTCTAGGCAAAACTGGGTACAAGTATCAATACTGAGTACTCTCCAATGCCAAGTCCCTGCAAATATGAGTACATTGCTATCGAGTACTTTCCAATACTAAGTACATATATCGGGGATACCACGGTTTCCGTGGCGCCGCTATTTGATGATGTTTTTAGATAGATTGACCGAAAATAAATCGAAAGTGAAGAATACTATTTTTCGATATCTTCCCTTCGGCCGGCCACTCGGGAAAAACTTATTGCCAAGAAAACTTTGGCTTTCGCTTCTGGGATTGCGAAAAAAGCGCGAATTTTAAACTTTGAGCGAAATTTTAAACTCTGAACTACGATATGTCGAAAACGAAGCGAGATATCGAAAAATATTATTCTTCATTTTCAACTTATTTTTGGTCGATCTATCTAAAGACACCCTAAAATGGCGGCGCCACGGAAACCGTAGTTGTGCCCATATATCGATACTGAGTACTTTCCAGTATCGGGTACCTACAAACATGGATGCTGAGTGCGTTCCGATACTGAGTACCTTCCAATACTGAGTACATGTATCGATACTGAGTACTATCGGATACTAGGTAGAAGTACAAACACTGTGAACCTTTCAATATTGAATATAAGTATCAAAAGTGAGCACTGTTCGTGAGTACTGGGTACTAATACTGAGTACTTCTCGATATTGACCACAGATACCAGGTACAAGAATTGTTACTGAGTACATGTATCGATACTCACTACAAGTAATGACACTGTGTGAGATCCAATATTGAATAAAAGTATCAAAAGTGAGTACTGTTCGTAAGTACTGGGTACAAGTACTTATACTGAGTACTTCTCGATATTGACCACAAATACCAGGTACAAGTATCGATATTGAGTATTTTCCAACATCAGGTATCAATATTGACTACTTGTTGATACTTAGAAAAACCATCGATACTGAGAAAAAGTATCAATACTCTATCTCACGAAACTATAAAAAAATCGTGTAATACTTAGTCCTCCAATGCAAGAGTTGCTTTCGTATTTGCTAAATAAACAAAGGTTCTTTTTTAATAATTGGCAAAAATCATTTAAGAGAAATGTTTAAAATTAAAAAAACAGTATTTGGATTCAGTTGTAGTTTTAAAAAATTATATCGATGTTAATCTTGAAGTTATGTTATCGCGCTTTGAGGCGAACCTATGCATTGAAGGGTTAATACTTGGAGCATCGATTCTGCCCAACAATAGCAAAGAGTAGTTTTTGTTTTTTCTAAGAAAATTGTGCTTAAATTGTTTTTCGAAAAAGAACCTCGTCGACCTTTGCAGTTGAATTGTTTGGTAATGGTTCCTATCGATTGGTTGTTCTTGTAAATCTGCAGGGTGTCATTGACGTCGATCGTTGCGTTGGGCAGCAGTTTAAAGAGATAGCCACAGCCTCTATTGCACGACGTTATTTCTGATAGACAGAAGAATTCGCGTATTGTGTGATAATTCAGTTCATTTATGCAAATGCAAAGCGGGAATAAAATAAAAATTTGATAAATTTATTTGAGGTCATTCATTAGATGTGGTTTCTGTTGCATTTAGTCAAGTGCAGCCAATAAGGTTAAGCAATCTTTTTAAAATTGTGCTATCCTGTTATTATTTGGTGACTTGTGGCAGTGACCGCACTTGAATAATGGCCAATTCAGACTGTGTGACAACATTGACACGTAACATAGTGTGACGACAAAGCGTTGCACACTAGTTTGTGTTACTTTTCACAGTGAAGCGCGTCTCTGACCAGCAAGATCAGTCAGGCATTGCTCCGATGACAACTTTTGTGTGCCGGCGTGTCATTGTTATAAGTTGCCATACAGTTTAAATTTGGTCCATCGATTTTGGTTTTATAGATCCATCATTAATCTGATTGAGGCAGGCAGTAAGTTGGTGTTTTGTTCGCTTGCAACACTTACCCTCATTTTGGCAGCGATCGCCTGTGTAGCCTGGCTTGCAGTCGCAGCGCAAGTAGCCGTTCTCGTCCAGACTGCAGCCAGTGGAGGCATCCTCGCGGCAGGTGCAAGCCACACACGAGCCGTAGTTGTCGATGTAGTGCATTGGCGCGCACTTCTCGCACGAGTTGCCCGAGTAGCCCGCTGGGCAGGAGCACACTTCGACCTCGATGGCCTGCTGTGCGTCGATTGTGCGGTACTCGACCGCCGATTCGAGGATTACGTCACGTATGGCAGTGCGTGTGGTCGGAATTTTGGGCGTGGCTCGAATGAGTATATGCTCGAGGTTGGACAGCACTTTCATAAAGTCCAGACGCGAGGCACGCACAGCCTGGCCGCGTTCCATGCGATGCCAGTTCTCGTCCTCGTGCAGGCGCACACGATACTCGGTGTTCTCTTGTTCCTCAGAGGGTCGTGACCACAGCAGCTTCATGCCGTTGCCAATCAGTATGACATCGTTGCCCGGCTCGTAGTGGCCGAAAGAGTCGACATCCAGCGTGTAGGACAAGTCGCCGCCGTACGAGTACAGTTGATTGCCCAGCACCGAGCCACGCAGACTCCAGTATTTCGGTGTGTACGAGGTGTAGGTGTACGTATACATGTTGGAAGGCAGGTCGAAGCTCAGATTTTCGGTGTCGACCACAGCGCCTTCGTCGTCAGTGAACAACGGCTTGCTGCCAATGAAGTCAACGGGAATGAGTTGTCGGTACAGCGAAGCGGAATGGCACTGTGTGCTCTTGCCCGAGCAGTAGCACTCCTCGCAGCCATCGGGATTACGCTCGGAGAGTCCGTAGGTGCCGGGACGGCACTGGTCACAGTATGTGCCAACTGCATTCGGTTTGCAGGAGCAGTAGCCGTTGTCGCACGAAGAGGTGCCGGCCTGGCTGCAGTAGCTACACAGGGTCTGGTTGCCGGGTGGGGGTGGGTACGGATCGGAGCCGCCACCGCCTGGCTGGCAGTCATACGGCGAACCGCCGGAAGCATTGCCAACGTAGCCAGGCGCACATCGGTCACAGGCTTCGCCAGCAGTGTTGTGTGCACAGTTCTGTGAACACGAGTAACGAATGAAAGAATGGAAATAATGTTGCGATTATGATTGACTTACCAAACAAATGCCAGTTTCTGCGTCGCATTGGTCGGAGTGGCCGTTGCACTCGCACGGCTCGCACACGCCCAAGTACAGACCAGCTTCGGTGTCGCGCTTGTAGCCGGGCGCGCAACGTTCGCAGGAGAGTCCAATGTAGCCTTGAGGGCAACGACACTCTTCGACCTCAACGGCGCGTTGCGTGCCAATGTTGTTTTGTGTGGCAATGTCCATGGAGACGTGCGTCAGCGTGCCGTCCTTGGTGCTGGTCGTGTAGGTGGCCTTAATGTAAATGGCCTCTATTTGGGACAGAGCCATGAGCAAGTGCTCACGATTGACCACCTGGCCGTCGGATCGTTGCCAGGCACTCTCGATGATCGGTACGGAATAGGACGTGGACTGGCTGGGGTTTACGCCAGCTTTACGGTAATGAATTATGGTCAGATCTTCACCCTATTGGAGTAAACGTTTGGTATTGCAGTTGTTGCAAAAATCAACGCCGTTAGGTACACTTACGCTCTTGATGACGACATCCGGTGCGTTGTTGCGTGACATGAGACCGCCGGGCAGGGGATTGTAGCTGAGGTTGTAGCTCAGTTTGCCACCGTAGGCAGTGATCTTGTCGCCCAGGAATGGTGGCGGCAAGCTCCAGTAGAGTGGATCAGAAGTGGGCTGCTGGCTGAACTGCAGTGCGCTGTTTGCCATCTGGAAGCTAACCTGGGACGGCTGCGATGTCTCGTAGTCTCGGATCAGGTTGAAGCCGTGCGGCGCACGTGAGCGTCCAAAGTTCGACGAGACTTGATCGCGGTACCACGAGCTGCTGCTGCACTGCTTCGTCAGGCCGCTGCAGAAGCACTCAATGCAGCCGGTGTAGGTGAACGAGTTCAGGTGGAACGACTCGGACGCGCAGGTGTCGCAGCGTGGTCCAACCACCAGCGGCTTGCACTCGCAAGTGCCGTTCGGGTGTGGATAGTAGGTGCCCTCGGCGTTACAGGTGCTCTCAGGTATGCGGTGGCAGCTGCCTCCCGGAATGAGTGGGTTTCCCTGGTAGCCAGGTGCGCACATCTCGCAGCGACGTCCAGTGTAGCCTTCATTGCAGTTGCACGTGACCTCGCCGTCGGGGGCGAGCTGACAGCCGCTGGCGAAGTTGTTGGCGCCCGCCTGCGGGCAGGGGCAATCGCGACACGGTATGCCACGACGCGGGTCTCCGTACGTGCCGTGTCCGCATTCGGGCACGAACGGCACGCAGCGACCCAGCCAGGGACCGTACTTCTCGCGCACATAGCCAGGCGCGCAGGTCTCGCAGGAGTCGCCCAAGTAACCGGGCGGACAAGTGCACTGTTCGACCAGCGAAGCCGAGCCCAAGCCCTGATCCTCGAGACCCGCCGAGTCCATGACGATGTTGGTGAGCTCGACCTCGCGCTCGGTGGCATCAATGTAGCTCAGCCGAATCAGAATGTTGTCGACGTTGGCCAGAACCATCATGACCTCCTCACGGGTCGCACGACGGCCATCCGGCTTCTGCCAGTTGCCGGCACTGAACTGCACCGAAAGTTTGTTGTTGACGTTCGGTTCGGGCTGCGGGCGGGCGCGATGCGTCAGGGTAAAGCCGTTGCCGGTGATGATCACGTCCGGTGACTGGCTGGGGCGGCCGTTGCCCATGTAGTTGACCTCGTAGCGCAGGTAGCCGCCGTACGACTTCAGCTGGTTGCCCATGTAGTCGCTGGGCAGCGCCAAATAGGGCTGCTCGCGGCCGCCGTACTGCACGTCCGATGCGCGGAACTGCACGCCGTGGTGGCGATGAATGATGTTTGGAGACGGCGCTTCGTTGATGATGATGTCGCTGTAGGGACTCAGCTCGACATTCTTTACATGATGTGAAGTAATCGGCGGTTGAATGGCGAAATTGAAAAGATTCGCGCTGCGGCAGGTCTTCGTGATGCCGAAGCAGAAGCAGTTAATGCAGTCTTCGGAGCGGCGTGCCAGCATGTTGAAAAATCCGGCCGGACAGACGTCGGGCCGAATGAGGCCCTCGACTGTGACCAGCGTATCGGGCGTAACGAAGATGCTGCTCTTCGAGTTGATGATCTCGCAAGAGTAGGCACCGCTGTCTTGCGGCTCCATGTTGGGACAGTAAAGGGTACCGGTGCCGGCGTCACTGCGCGATTTGCATTTGTCGGGCACATGGCCCCAGTTCAGACGCCAGACAATGACTGGCACTGGCACACCGGTGGCGACGCAGGTCAGATTCAGCGGGTCGCCCTGCGACAGGCTGATGCGCGGTGGCGGTGGACGAATGGGTGCGGGCGCCACTGCAAGAGCACAAGAAAAACAATTGCATGAATAATTGAAAAATACTGACTATTTGAAAACTTACTGCAGCCGATTTCATCGGAAGCGTCGACACAGTCGTTGGTGTCGTCGCACTGGAAAGATTTGGGAATGCAATGTCCGCTGCGGCACTGGAACTCGTCGTAGCGACAGGGTGCGCCGCTGGGCTCCGGATCGCAGCTCTCCTCGTCCGAATGATCGCCGCAGTCGTCCTCGCCGTCGCAGCGCCAGATACGGTCAATGCACTTGGAGTTGCGGCACATGAACTGATTCGGATGACACTTGCGGCCGTGGCTGCAGCTGTGCTCGTCGGAACCGTCTGAGCAGTGCGGAATGCCGTCGCAGATTTGCGACTTGTCGATGCACTCGCCGTTCATGCAGGTGGCCTGGTTGGGGTGGCAGGCTGTGACCGGTCGTCCGTCGACGAATGGATTGTCTGCGAAAACAAAGCGAACGAGGTGAGTGGTGACTGCAATCGAGCGAAACGTGGGGCACTGTGAGCGCGCTCAACTACGAAACTATTTACCGGGTCGGACATTAACAACGTTTGTTCAGAAATGCCGTCAGCATTGGGATTAAAGTTTAAGAGGGAAACGTTTAAAGGTGTGAAATTTATTTCAAAACAAAACCAAAATGAATGTGAAAATTGGGTCGTTACGTTGACGAGCCTACCTAAGCCGAAGAATTCGAGGCCTATGTGTGGCACTGTGCCGTACTTGATTTTTTCGGAGGCGATTTCGTACTTGTCCTCGCCCCAAGCTGCGTGCGCAGGGTAAGCAAATTTGAGGTTATGACATGCAGCGACAACTATTTCTTGATCGATACTTACATTTTTCGACTGTGAGATGTACAGTGACCTGTTGGCCGGACACATGACGCGGATAGCCAACAGCTTCGCAGACATAATGGCCCGAGTCCTCAATCTGAAGTGGCAAAATAGTAACCAAATTTAAATGGAAAATAAGTACTGCTATTTCAATTTCTTGATTTGTTAAATTTTTACAGTAGCGAAGTATATTAATGTGTAACTTTTTAATCAATAAATAAAATATTAAAAGTGGACACTTACGCGTATATTCGGTATTTCCAGGCGACCATCACCGTTGTCGCGCGAGCCGACAGGCAGCGGTCGTCCGTCCGGACGCGACCACTTGACGCGTGCGCGCAGCGGGCCCTCGTCACGGCAGCGGAAGATCACTTCGCGACCTAAGCGATAAAAAGATATATTAGTTAAGTTGGACCAGGGCGGTACAAATGGTTGAGGGGGCAGATTGACATTCGGTGCAGCGGGCTTTATACACAGTGTCGAAGTGTTGCTGTTGCAACGGTGAATATTTTATAGGCGAGCGAATGCTCGGTGTGTACGAATATATACTGATTGCTCAGTTATTGCATTTATTACCGGTTTATGGGCATTCGGATATGGGAAGACACATTTTTGTATTTACAGTTTGAATTACAAGTGCTCTATATGTAATTGTATTTGTTGTAATATAGTTTCATACATAAACATATATACTGTGTGTGTATTGTATGCTCATTACTTGACAAACATGAAGTGCTGTACAGCTTATAAGTTGATTTTTGTTTTAATTTTTGATAATAAAAATAAGTTGGTTTAATGATTAGAATTCCTTTTTTAATTTGTTGTATTATAGAAAATTAATTAGAAAATTAAATTGCATATTTATTATTACGATTTTAAAAATTAAATAAAACAAATTAAATTTATATTTATATTTTTTTTATTGTTTGTTTTTAATTATCAGGAGTACAACTTTGCTTCCGCCGTTTTCCGATAGGTGGCTGTACCGGCTGAGGCTGGTTGAAATACATAGATGGTAATGCCTTTAAAGTGAGTGTGGACAGTGCCTAACGAATTGTCATCGCCGTTTCAGTGACAGTTGTTCTTGTTTTCGTATTATTCACGCTCGAAAATGTCCGTTTATGTGCCCAATTCTCGCCATTTGCGGGAAGTTTTACTTTTCTGTTACAATTCGAAAAAAAATGCAGCTGAAGCGCATCGAATGCTGGGTGAAACCATCACGGGAGATCGCTACCGAACGCAACTGATGCGCCTTAGTCGCGCGCTAAAAGAACAGCGGCCACAATATCAAGAGCGACATGACAAAGTCATCCTCCAACACGACAATGCTCGGCCTCACGTCGCAAAAGTGGTCAAAAAGTACCTGGAAACGCTGAAATGGGAAGTCTTGCCCCACGCGCCGTATTCCCCAGATGTCGCCCCTTCTGACTTCCACCTATTCCGTTCGATGGCACACGGCCTGGCAGATCAACATTTTCAATCCTTCGAAGAATTGGAAAAATGGATTGCTTCATGGATATCGTCAAAAGAGGACTCCTTTTTTCGAGCCGGGATCCGAAAATTGCCGGAAAGATGGGAGAAAGTTGTCGCTAGCGACGGACAATACTTTGAATAATACATCTGTAAGCACTTTTTCGCAATAAAGCTTTTAATTTTGGGAAAAAACGGCGGAAGCAAAGTTGTACACCTGATAAAATTTTGAATATTTATTTTTTCTGTATAATATATTATCTTTTTTGTTTTGTTACTTTTTTTGTTTTTATAAAAATGTTTATTAAATTATAAAATTTTTAGTTTCTTAAAATAATTTTTTTATTTTTGTTAAATTTTTATAAAATATTTGTATGTTTGTTTTTAATTTTAATAATTAAATTAAAAGTTGAAATTTGAAATTTTTTATTATTTTTGATATTAAATATGTTTCAAAACATTTTAAAAACATTTTAAAATATTTAATTATTTTTTTAATTTCTTTAAAATTTTTTTACTTTTTAAATTTCTGTTTGTTAAATTTTGTAAAATTATTTATATAGTTTTCGTACTAATTGCTTAATTCAAATTTGAAATTGAAATTTACTGTTATTTTTAATATATATATATATTTAATACATATAAAATTTTTGTTTAATTAAAAATATATTTCAAATTTTAATTTTTCGTTGTTTTCGATGTTCTTAATTTTTTTTTGAATTTTTTTTGTTTATGTTTTTTAAATTATTACATTATTTCTTATACGATTTTTTATTAATTGTTTTAGTGTTAATATTTTTTTATTATCGTATGATTTTTAATTTTCTTTAGTTTTGTTTAAATACTTTTAGAATAGTTTGTATTAATTTTTAATTGTTGCGGGTTGCAGTTTAGCACCAACCGGATGCATTATTATGTTCAAGGTCGGTTTTCCAAAATCAACAATAAGACATACAATTTTATTTTTTTACAGGTTTCAGAAAACTTACCCTCCTTAATATATCCTGCAGTTATGTTTGTTTATTAAGTTTTGTTTTTGTATGTTAAAGAGTGTTTGGCAATATTGAAAGAGCAACGATAAAGGCAAAGTTGATTAGCATTAAAACGGGATAAGGCAACGAGATTTTGTAAAAAAAAAAGCGAAGAGCACAAGTATTGACGTGGATTGATGGCAGAAGCTGTTGAAGAGAAAACTCGTTTGTCACTGGACTGTCTCACTTTTGTATGTGCTGACTAGTAAACGTGGTTACGGGTTACTACGTTTGTGGTTAAGGTGTGTTAAACTAAATCTAAAAGGTCCCTGTGGTGCCCACAACAAAGAACAGGACGAACAATCTAATTGTAGTAGTAGTTATAAGAAAGTTCGTTGTGGTTTTGTCCAATTCCAGTAGTGCTAACCCAAATGGTTCGTGAGATCTGCTGAATAGTTTTGCATATAGCGCTCTGCGACAATTTTGCTAATGAAATGTTAAGTACTTTGTTGCACTTTTATGTAACTCAAATTGATTTGATTAATACTTGAAATCTGTTTTGTGGTGATAAGAAAAACTAAATCAAATTTTACTTTCGCCTTGAGTACACAATCTAATTTTTCTCTTCAGCCTTTCTGCCATAATCTGTGCAATACTTTTACTTCATGGTAACTTTGTTTTAGTATGACTCCAATTCTTTAGAAGAATTAGAAGTTTTTTACTCGGAATGTCTACTTACTTTCTTTGATGATTTGACTATCTGGATAGGTCCTCAGGTTCAATTGTGGATTTGAAGAAGGTGGCTGTTGTGGACCTGTTTGAAAAATGAAATATGGGTTTAATAAAGTTTATTTTTATAGTGTGCAAGTTAACCTTAAATGTGTAAATGTATTATTGATTGATGAGTGTTTGCGTTTGTGTGTGTGAGACGATTAAAATGAACTTGAAACAAGAAACATTTGGTGATTAGAGTTATATATATTTATGCAGTGCATTTAGGGGTTTATGAGTAAATTAGACCAAACATCAATTAACGTGTTTAACGTCTGTTGCTGCCTGAAAGCTGGATTTGCAAAATATTAAAAGTGGAACACAATTTAGTTGATTTGGCAGGACAGCATTTGTGATATTATATTCGTAGTTAAAAAAAACATAGAACTTTATTAAACACCAACTGCGGGTTTAATGTTAAATTGTTTATTTTGGTTGGATACATAATTGAAAAAATATTTTTGTTATTTTGGGTCTCTAACTTCCTATATGACACAACCATGTGCCCCGTATGAAGTTTTCATAGCTTTAAGCGCTTTGAATTTTAATATCAGAGGCTCTAGGTTCAATTCCTAGTTCAGGCTGTTTAACCCATTAAAACCTGACCCCAGAAGGGCTTGTGCGATTTCCATAAAATTTTACACAATCTTAGTAATTGACCTAATCAAGAAAAAAAATGAAGCAAATAATTCATACCCCCACTCCCTGAACCAGGAGGGTACGTTGCGCAAACGCAATTTGGGCCTTAGTCACATACAAAACATAAAATTAAAAAAAAAAAAAAATTTTTAAAACTTATTTTTAAATAGTTTAGCATTACAAAATGCAGCCCACAAAGGGATTTTGATAGGTTTGAAGAATAAGTATTTTTAATTGAATTTCAAAAATTCCCCAAAAAAAAACCTTTGACTTTGGATCGAAAAAAAGATATGAATATTTAAAAAATTTTGAAATTTGAGTATGGCAGAATCTAAAACGATCAATTCGAATCCAATTCTACCCATTTTCAAGTCTTATATCTTTATGAATGACTTAATGTAGCGAAATTCCCAAACGTTGCGCAAACGCAACGCTCAGGGCTTAATGGGTTAAACATTCGTCTACTGTCAAATGTTACAGTGGTATCACAATGGGTCTAAGTGTGTCATACAAATGCACTCGTCCTAACCTAACCGGTTAGGACTAGACTAATTTTTAGACTAATTTTCGGCTGCTGAACACGAAACTGAAAATCAAAAAATTTTCTTAAGAAGCGTTTTCGAAAAATCTTCGAAAAACATGTTTTTCCCCTCTTATTGCAGTTATGAGCACATATCTCGTAAACCAACCATCCTACTAACACATGTGGCCCGTCGTTCAGAAGGTAAGCCTTTCCAACGATATATGGATTATCCAAATCCGATTTGGGGAAGTTACTGACGATGAAAGTTGAAAAATTGAAAAAAAAATTGAATTTGTTGACCTTTTTCAAAAATTATACATCTTCGAATGGTTTTTTATAGATAAAATAAATGAACTACTCTGGTTTTAAGATCTAAGATGAAAGATATATTATTTGAGCAAATATTAAGCCTAACATCAATAGAATTGAAAGAAAAATGACAAAGTTCATTTATTACACTGTGCGAAAAATTTGTTTTATTTTTCTGAGACCCATCCAAATATTGATATAGACGTGAAACTAGAGGTCATTTACAATATCCGGGCATACTCAGTTTGCCTTCTTAAAGGACTTTAAAATTGTAATGATATACACATTTCAAATATTTTTTTTAAAAAATTGTGAGTGATGGGTCGTGAGTAGACGTATAATTTTGTGCTGCCGATTCAACCACCTTTTTTACCACGTAAACAACGCCAAAAATTCTGAAATCTGGCCAGGAGTTGTCTCATGAACGTTTCTACGCGCTGCTGATGCTGTCATCTGCATTACTTGCTGGAAAAATCATCAAATTCAAAATAAATAATTGTTGATCTCCCACACTCGCATTGCTTATCATAATGTCGGCCGCTGTTAAAAAAACCACCAGAAGCACGAAGCTCTCACCGGTAAAAACAGACACTGCCACTCCTATACTCTCGAAGGGCCGTCGCGTTGAGAGCCCAACGGCAGCTTCGTGGTTACTTCAGCTGGAGGCGAAAATGGATCAGCAAAAGGAATACATAATTGAACAGCTGAGTGAGCAGGTAAAGAAGAGTGAAGAGAGGCTGATGCAAAAATTTAACGACCTGTCAGCTGAATTGGTAAACATAAAGAAGTCAATAAAGTTCCTTGATGTGAGGCTAACAGCTGTAGAAACCTCATGTGAAGAGTTGGGTGTGCTGCGGACTGAAGTACTTGCACTAAAAAGAGACGCAGAGAGGAGAGAGAATGAAGCCGTTGCCACTGATCTCTTAATAAACGGCATACCTAACTCTACTAATATCAGCGGAGAGGAGATCTTCTCGCGTATGTGCAAGGCTATTCAGCACGAACTGCCCCCAGTGCGCGAAGTTTTCCGGCTGCCAGCAAGGAACAATAAAACTGGTAACAACAACTCGGCTATCATCGTTAAGCTTTTCTCCCAGCATGCTCGTAGTCAGCTATTTAAATCCATTGCTGGCTATTGCAAAGCCAACAAGCGGCCTCTTGCTCTGAGAGACATTGGACTGGATGATAATGCAAAGTTTTATGTGCACGAAAGTCTGACTAGGGATAATCGTGAACTAATGCATTATGCAGCTCAGCTTAAACGACAGAAACTTCTTGTTGCTGCTTTTTCGATACGTGGGCAAATCATGGTGAGAAAACGAGACGGCGACGAGGCCGTAAAAGTATTTGATAAAAAATGTATCGATGGAATTGTCGGGGCAGCATAGAAGCTACAATGACTTTTGCAAAATTAAATATAAGCTATTTTGATGTTATTACTTATTGTATCTGTGTCCTTCTCCATTATTTTTCTATTTTCTCTCTTTCTGTCTCTAACTATTGTTACTCTTGTTTTCTTGTTGTTCTGTAGTTATCAGCATTTTAACCTCATTAGTATGTATGTTAGTTGTTTCTTCTATAGCTCATTCTCATGACATCAAACTTATCTGATATAAACGTCTCCGGCGCTAATGAAAATCAGAAATTGGTAGTTGATATCTTGTGTAAGCAATCAGCGGGGTTTAATGTAGTCCACTTCAATGCGAGGAGTTTGAGCTTTGATAAACTTGACTATGTTAGACATATCTTCGAACAGTCCCTTGTTGATGTTATTTGTGTGTCTGAAACTTGGTTTAGTAATTGCATTCCGGACCTTCAGTGTTCTATAAACAACTATAGTCTCATTCGAAATGATCGAAAGCATAGGAAGGGAGGAGGGGTAGCAATTTATTGTAGGAATACTCTCAATCTAACAGCAATTGCTAAATCGGCTGGCTCTGATACAGAATATATAATAGCTGAAGTGTCTGATGGTAAATCCCGAATCTTAGTTTCTTGTGTCTACAACCCAAATAAATGTTTTTCTCTGGATGCATACTTCACCGAGTTATCTTTGTTTTTAATAGACTATGAGCATTACATAATTTGTGGTGATTTTAATGTAAACTTACTTTCTAATGATTCTTACACCAATGAACTACGTAATCATGTATCAGCAGCTGGTCTAGCTATTGTTAATGACATTATCCCCACCAGATATGCTAGTAATTGCCGACCAAGCCTTTTAGACTATTTTATTACTTCTGACCCTTCTCTAGTACTTAAATTTGACCAAATATTTTTCATATCGGACCATGATCTAATATTTTGTGCAGTTGATGTTGTGTTTGATCGTCCAGTGAGCACTACATTTATGTATCGTGATTATCGTTCATTGAATGTTGATGCTTTGTTTTCTGACTTGTCCCGTGTGTGTTGGAGAGAGTGTTGGTTATTTGATACAGTTGATCAAAAGCTTGAATTTCTTAGTGAGAACTTAATCACGGGGTTTAACGCTCATGTTCCGATTCGTACTTCTTATATCAGGAATAAGTCGTGTCCTTGGTATACCAACCGAGTACATTTAGCAATAAGAAAACGAAATAAGTTGCATGCTAAATGGAGAAAATCACTGACGGATACTTCATGGTGTTTGTATAAATCTGCACGCAATGAAGCTACAGCTGTAATAAGGCAATCGAAGCGGTGGTTTTGTAAATCGAAACTAAATGCCTCGCTTCCATTTAAACAGCTATGGCGCAACCTGAATAACTTAAACATTCATGGGAAAGAAAACTCAGAATGCAAAGTGGATCCTGACATTCTAAACGATTTCTACATTAGCGCAAGCAAAGGCAGTATTTTCCCTTCTTTAAATGAAAATATATGTTCTGCTAGTAGCTGCCATAGCCATTTTCAATTTGTAGGAGTTAGTGAGTTAGAGGTAATAAAATCGATTATGGGCATTAAATCGAATGCTGTTGGGGATGATGGAATCCCTTTAAAGTTTCTTAAACTCGTGCTGCAGTTTATTATTAGTCCTCTCACCCATATAATAAATCACTGTTTTGCAAGTGGATGTTTTCCAGCAGCATGGAAAAAAGCTATCATATTGCCCATTGCAAAGAAAGCTCTTGCGTCATCTCCTAGTGATTATAGGCCGATTAGTATATTGCCAGCCCTTTCTAAAGTATGCGAATCTCTATATGTCAGGTATTGATGTTTTCCATACCTGACATATTTTGGTCCTGAAAGTTAAAAATAAAAACATAGTTAAAAGAAGACAATTTTCTTCTTTCATTTGGTACCCAAGTCTCCATCATTGCACAACCGCAAATATTAAAAAAAATATTTTAAATGTGTATATACTTAAAATTTTTTGATTTTCAGTTTCGTATTCAGCAGCCGAAGATTAGTCTAAAAAATACTTTTGTTTTTAGGAGTGCGCGATGAACCCAATTTTTGTCGAGTAGTGTTATCTGTAACTGTGTAACTAATATTTTTGTATATCTCAAAATATACAAGAATACTATATACACTAGTGACTGCTGTCTAGTCACACTTGTGTAGCAGTAGTAACACTAAGTCATATGATTTGTGATTTTTTTAATTTTTTAAAACTTTAAATCTTTATGCGAACAAATTCAAATTTTGAAATCAATACCTGAACTATAACAATTTTGAATTAATTGTATTTTTTTTAATTTTAGTTTTTTAAAGAAATAAAATTTGTTAATTATAGAGTTCTTATTAATTTGTAATTCTGTACGAAAAATTAAAATTGTAACAAAACGAATTAAAATATAAAGAGGCAAAGAGAGCAAAATTTGACACTTTTGATTTAATTTAACTTTTGTTTATTTAATTTTAAAAACAAACCCCTGCAGTTGAGCGTCTTTTGTTCAGCGGTTAAAAAACATCGAATGTGCTATTAAAAATGCTAGAGTTAGAAATTGTTAGAGTCGGTGCAAAGTGAACGACATGGCTTTCTTGTATTTTTGTGCGTCGGTGACCGTTACGCTTCCACCAGTTTGAAACTCCACGACCTTCTGCACTTACTATCGATTTCGTTTGTGATCGGACCGCAGTCCAATTCGTCGCTAATGTCGAGCGGACAGTCGACAATGCCGTTGCAGCGCAGAGCAGTCGGAATGCACGGCCCGTTCTCGCAGCGAAACATGTGCGGGCCGCACGCCTTGCTGCGTCCTTCGAATTCGAGATACGGTTCGCGTAAATACTCTGAGCGTGCGATGCATTTTGCATGTGTTTATGGACGTGTGTGTGTTTGTGTTTGAATGTACAAAAGTGTATGGAGAGATCGGTTTGGAAAGGAGTATGAGTATGAGTTCATTTACAATGACTGGTTCGAGGCGCGTTCAAATATTTTGTTGTATTTATGATGATTGAACTCGCTGTTGAACAGAGCTCAGTACTTACTGCAGTAGAGTTCGTCGGAGCTGTCGGCACAGTCGGTGTAGCCATTGCACTTGGCGGCCGCATTGATGCATTGGCCGTTGTTGCAGCGGAACTGGGAGGGTGCGCAGCCGCGGCTCGGCTGCTCGTAGGGTATGTCCGAGCAGGCGTCCTCGTCGGAGCCGTCGCGACAGTCGGGGTAGCCATTGCACTGTGCGTGCTCGGGGATGCAGTCACCGTTGCGGCAGCGGAACTGATTCGAAGCACAACCTGCATGAGGCAGTCACGTTTAAGTATTTTCAAGAAACAGTTACAAACAAATATAACAACAAAATAGAAATATGGGACACTGAAAATTTCTAATCAAAATTTTGTTTTTAATATTCAAAAGTACACCCAATTTTAGAGAAAAAAAATGTCATAGACACACTTTTACAGCAGGCAAATTTATAAAAAAAATTTGTTAAAATATTATTTAAATTTAAGAAAAAAAAAGAAATCTCCTAAACGGAAAGTGGAGCTGGCAGTGCATGCTTAAAATTTTAGGCATAGTTTTAGGAAAAACTTTTGAAAAAAGTTTTAAACTTTTGAAAAAGTTTTAAAGTAAATCAAAATGTATAGTTAAAAATTTATTTACAAATTGCCATTTAAAAGTCTTATATAAAAATATTTATGGTACGAATACGTTTTTAATGCTAAAAAACATTTTATACATATAAGTTTTTATATGAATACAAAAATATAAAAAATTTTTTGAAGTTTTATAATAAAATATTTTTTGTTATTTAATATTTTATTTACAAAAAGTGTTTATCAAAAATAAAAAAAATAATATTAAGCAATTTCCAAAAAAATGAAAGCAATTTGTTGTTTTGTATTTAATTTAATTTATTTAAATTGTTTAGAAACTAAACCATTTTTAAACGAAATTGAAGCTGGCAGTGCTTTGTTAAAATTTTAGGGCTAGTTGTGGAAGAAACTTTTGAAAACAAATTTTTAGCTTTTTGGAAGGTCTTAAATTCAATAGCAAAAAATCTATTAAAAAATGTTCACTTAACATCTTATAAAAAATATTTATGGTACAAAATTATGAATGTTTAAACAATACATTTTTATAACTGTCTATAGATAAAAAACATATATACAAATTTTTATATATATGTATGTTTTAATGTATTTTAATATATAATAATTTTTTTATGTTATTTTGGAATTTTTTTCCGATGTTCATGGAAAATAAGAAATTAATTCATAAAAACAAATAAATAAAACAAAGTTTGGAAAAGTTTTTTGAAATAGAAAAATGCTCATTTAAAAAAATAAAGTAATTAAAAAAAAAATAATCATTTAAAATAAATGTATTTAAAAAATTTTAAATGTAAAATGAATTAATTAAAAAAATTAAAATTTTAATGTATTTTAATATATAATAATTTTTTTATGTTATTTTGGAATTTTTTTCCGATGTTCATGGAAAATAAGAAATTAATTCATAAAAACAAATAAATAAAACAAAGTTTGGAAAAGTTTTTTGAAATAGAAAAATGCTCATTTAAAAAAATAAAGTAATTAAAAAAAAAATAATCATTTAAAATAAATGTATTTCAAAAATTTTAAATGTAAAATGAATTAATTAAAAAAATTAAAATTAAAAAAAAATTATATTTAATACTAAAAACCTATTTGCTTAAAGTGTGGAGCTGGCAGTGCTTGCTTACAATTTTTTGGTGTTGGTAAATATGAAAAATGAATATTGAGAGGAATCGAGGTTGCAGAGAGTTCGTCAATGATTACAGACTTTACATGTTCTTGGAGCCGAGAAGACAGGTGTGTTTTTAAATGAAAACCATTTGAATGCATTGAAATCGAGTTTGTGCCACCAGACATACACAGGAATCAAAGCTGGAGCTTTTGCCATGAATATTTAGCACAATACCCGCTGGACTATCGAGGCTGGCCGCTACTTCACTATACGAAATCTCTGCTGAAAACCCGAGAAATCTTATGAACATGTGGCGACTTCTTAAATCAACATAATTAACACTGAGATCTGAAGTCATTATTTCTAATTTGAGAACAGTCGATTCCGCTCAATATTCATTCATTACGCACTAAGGGGCGTAGCATAAAAACAAAAAAATTCAACAAACAAGTGCACACACATTTACATCCATTTAAATTTCGTAAACGAATCCAAGATTGATACTTAAACAACTTAAACTTCTAGTTATAGGTGTATTGGTGTAAAAATTCAACACTTAAGTAAATCAATTAGTTTCAGTAGGCTGAGAGGCGCAAACGTAAAAATATATAATAGCATAAAATTATTAACCAATGCAATTTTGCTCATCAGAGAAATCTTTGCAATCGTAGAATCCATCACAGTGCTGTGTTGCATTTATGCAAAATTGACGATCAAAACAGAAAAACTCATTGTCCTTGCAGGTGGTGCCTTGGCGGTGTTAAAAGTTTATGTATTTTTAATATTTTTATTTTGAAAATAATCGAAGCATTTGAAGCAGTGAGGCAGTGGAAAAGCACAAAAAAAAATAAACAAATGAATAAGTAAAGAAATTGTGAAACAGCTCAGAAAGCGGTTGAGATGGTAGAATTTAGTTGAAAAATATATATAAAAGATATGTAATAACGATTTTAAAGCAATGTGCGTGAAGAAGAAATTTGTAAATGTGCCAACACCGATATTGTGAATTTATTGAATGTGTAAGAAGCACTTTGATAAAGTCAAATGTGGTGCGAGTAAATGATTTAAAATATATTCGATTCAATCTTTTAATTGATTATAGAAATTATTTAAATATTTTGGTTTTCTTTTCATGGTGTTTACTATACATAAATGCAGTTGTTTGAAATTAATGGATCACTCTGTGTATATCTTCAAAATATTCAAAAACTGTATAAACTTATTGGGACTTGACTCGAGTGCGAGATGTGAAATTCGAACGCCTTGGTTACTCGAAATGTTTGTTCTTCTTCAGAATCAAATAAATTATCTATGTTTGTAGCTTATATTCTTTATCCTATAGATTTGTAAAACATACGAGGTCAATATTTATTTTGAAGGCTTCTCTCTCTAGACTCTTTTTTTGTCGTCGACGACTGTTAAATACTACTTTTAGAGTCCTGTTTGATTTACTATTTATATGAAGGTTTTTAAAATTATCAAAAAAATAGGTTCTTTGTGCTTGAAATTTCAATAAAGAATAAGCGCCACTTTTTTACATTTTTGTCCTATATATCCTCATAAAATGTTGTCCTAACCTTTGATTAGTAGATCGCAACGAACTCTGAAAGATTCCTTTCACAATCTTTAAAACTTATCAAAACATTTAAAAAAGTCGAAGCTTCGAAGCTCAGATATCCAAATCTTCCACAATTATGGTTTACTTCACTTGCTATAAGTATGGATAGAACTGTAAGTATGGATATGGCTCTAAGAAGGACTTTGATGCCTGGCAAGGGGCACAATAGATCTTAAGTTTTAAAATTAGAACTTATTTTAAACTAATGGAACGTTTTTTTAAGTGGAAAAACGATCAGATCAGCCACTTTTGCATAGTATCTGACTCCAACTATTATGGTCCTTAAGAAGATAGGGCTATCATACATACTGATTTTTCCGGTCATGTTCTACACTCTGTTGCAAAATTATACGAACATTTAATTTTTTTAATTTAAAAGATTATTTTGAAAATTTTGGAGAAATTTTGTTCCATGAAATACCGGTATGGGTAAGTACAGTGGTGTGTTTAAATTTCGTTTCAATAACTGTAACTTAAGGGTACTTTTTTGAACGTTAATCGAAAAAAGTCAAAAAATTAGTGTTGCAAAATTATACGAACGTTTCTGTTTATGCATAAAAACGTACATTTTTCGCTAAACTGTGTAAATATTAAACTTGTAGCATCAATTTAAGAGTTTTTTAACAAAACTTAAAATATGCCAAAAGGAAAATGATTGACGGATTTTGAAAAAGGACGGATCGAAGGCATGAAAAGTGCGGGAACATCCATAAGATAAATAGCTCGCGATATTGGAAGAAGTGCTTGGCTTGTATCCACTTTTTTTTTAAATTCTGATGGGTATGACTGCAAAAAAGGACATGGAAGGAAAAAAAAGTTAAGTGAACGGGATGAACGAAAAATAATGAGGACAGTAAGCAACATATCAAAAAGCTGCCGCTTTCTAGTTACGCTTTCCTCAACCCCAGTAAGTCGCCAAACGGTATGGAGGACAATAAAATGCGCTGATTACATCAAACGCTTAAAAATTATGTCTACGTCACGATTATTGAAGCGTCACAAGGACATTAGCATGCAGTTTGCTGAAAAAAGCAATGAACTGACAGGACTTCGGTAAATAACTTCAAAAATTGTTTGGTTCCCAAATTATCCTTTAATTTTGTTATGCAGATAATCTTTTCGAATGAAAATAAATTTAATCTGGATGGTCCAGATGGTTTTAATGGATATTAGCATGACATTGGAAAAGAACGAACATTTTGTTCGCCCAGAAATTTTGGAGGTGGTAGCTTAATGGTTTGGGGTGCGTTTACTGCAGAGCAAACTTTGTACCTTCAGTTTTGTTCCTGCCGGATTAAAATTTCCGACTACATAACAGTCCGTCAAAGCAGTCCCATCCATTTCCTCAACGCAACGAAAAAGAAACTGGTGTTTTCAACAGGATAACGCAGCCATACACACTAGCAAGAAAATAATTGCATGGTTGAGGGCGAAATCCGTACGTGTTCTGGAGTGGTCAGCGTGTTCGCCGGACCTTAACCCCATGGATAATATTTGGGATGTATTGGTTCGCCAGATTTATGCCGAAAATCGGTAATTCAATAGAACTGACGAGTTACAAATGTAAAATTTAGAAGCCTAGTCCAACGTGGACCAAAATTTATTAGAAACTTTGTTTTAAAGTATGAAAAAAATAGAAATTTTGGAACTAATTAAAGCAAAAGGGTGCCAAATGAATTACTAAGATAAAAAACCTCTTACTTTCTTAATTTTTCTTTTCTTTTAGGTTAAAAATTGTAGTGTTCGTATAATTTTGCAACAAGTCATTTCAGTATTTTTTCTTTTATGAAAGTAATTATTACAACTACTTCACTTTTAGTTCGCAAAAATATATTCCCTTGATCTTCCCAAATATTCATAGAAGAAATTTTTTTAAAACATATCTTGGCTCTCGACTTATTGACGATTTTTGAGTGTTCGTATAATTTTGCAACAGAGTGTAGTTTCAAGGATTTAACGCGACTGTGTTAATCTTTTAAAATATATAACTTTTTAATTTTAAATAATATATTTTTACGTTTTATATGCAAGTCGCTTTCATAATTCATGAACATCTAATCCAGAAAACACCACAAAAAAGTCATATTTCAATCTCAAAACCCCCCAAACGGTCTCTACTTATAGCTATATACCAAATCTCAAGTTGCCGGCAACCTCTAATACTTTTCAGTTAATTTCGATTGACATACTTTTAGGCTGACTTTTGCATAATTTTTTCACCATTTAGCTATGCCAATAGTTGACTTACAGTTGGACTCATCGGAACCGTCGTCGCAGTCGCGCGAGCCATCGCAGCGTTCGCTCTCCGAGTAGCATTTACCGTTCGGGCAGGTACGTTCCGGACACGGATAGATCGGTTGGGGACGGCGTGTGGTCGCATAGGGGTAGGGACAATTTTGCTCGTCGCTGCCGTCGGTACAGTCGGCATAGCCGTTGCAACGTATCGAGTTGTGATGACAGTCGTCGTCGCAGAAGAATTGATCGCTCGTGCAGTCGTCGGGTGAGTGGCGTGTGGTTTCTATGCATTGCAATGATCGAGCGTGTTTCGGCCATTAGAACGGCGCGCACAAGCAATGAAATGCGTGTAAAATGGGCATGGCAAAAAGAGATGGTTGGCGTAATAGAGAAATAGAGAGAGAAAGAGAAGGAAATTGTAAATGTTTGCGTTAGTGTTGAGTGCAGCGATGTTGCGTTGAATATAGTAATGTGAAAAGCATTGGCAGTAACCATTCAAATGGTTAGCGATAACAGCAATACGTATATTGGTTTGTCTGTTCTAGTTATATACAATACGAAACGATTTTTACAAGATAACAGTAAACTGATATAATTTAGATACTAACCTGTGGCCATACGTTTCGAAATAGTTTATAATCAAGTGAGAGTTTTGACTTAATAAATATTAAATAAAATAATGAAAAATTTTGTACAGACATTGAGAAACTCGTTCGCACTACAGGGGTATGGTGGCATAAAATCTAATGTGTGTATTGTATGAGAATGTTACCCTGTTTTTTGCACTGCCTGGGCGATTCGTCGGAGCCGTCGATGCAATCTTCCCGCTTATCGCAGAGAAAGTCTGCGTTGATGCATTCGTAGTTGTCGCATTGCCACTGATCCGGCAGGCAGGTCTTGCTCGAAATGTGTATTTCATTGTCACTGTCGTGACCTATTGTTGTTGTAATTGTATTGCAGTGGTGCATAGTGTTTTCGCAACAGTTCGCAGTTTATTTTGAGGGGGTGATTGTGTTATGGTGCCGGAGAATAGACAAACACAGACACACAAACATATAAACAAGTAACGCAGACGATGGGTTAATGACGTGTACAGATTTTTGTTTTATGAAATTAAATAAAAATAAATAACAAATGTTAATGATACAAAACCATAATAGATTAAAAAATGACAAAATATATATACATATATAAGTGATGGGTTGAAAAAAGTAAAAACTCGATTCACAGAGACATGATTGGGTGGTAACGATTTTGATTTATTAAAAGTACACAAAAGTATTCGGAATTACTAAAAGTCGAACATTGTAATATCGATACTTTAAGATGTCGAATATTTTTTTCCCTAAGAATCAACAATTTATATAAGTTTTTTTTAACAATGTTCCATTAGTCCTGAACGGCTGTTTTTAAAGTATTTTTTATTTCGTTTCTATTTGATGCAAAGATGAATGTAAAATAATTTGGTCAAAATGTTTTTCGAAACATTGTCTAAACGTTTAAAATAGCAATAACAACTTTTTAACAGTTCAAATTGAAAACGATATGGTTATTTGATTCTGTCATTAAACACAATTTTTCTTTTGATATTTTGATAATAATAAATTAAAAAATTATCAAATATCAATGTAAAAGTTCTTTTTTAAAGTTTAGATTCTTTAGAAGAAACATCTTACTTAAAGTATCATTACTGCTTTAGTCGATTCTTGAAAGTATGATAATACGTCCCATCACTCATAAATATGTGATAAATGTGAGTTTGAAAGAAAGCTCATATATACAAACGAGTCTTAAACCTTGCGGACATAAGTAAAGACGAGTTCGAGTTGAGCGAGAGAAAGAGATATGGAGAGAGATTAACGTTTAAAGGAAACGATTGATGGATTTTTGGAGATACTGATGGATAGAGAAATTAATATTATGAATGGAGAGTTTAATGTATAAAGAGATTGATGGAGAGTCCAGGAGGAGTAAGGTATGTTTTTTTAATGTTCAATGGGTATTTTGGGGAGTCGAACAAGAGACAATCAATGTTCCGTATATATCTTAAAACAATTGAAATATGTTTGAGGAAATCGATGAAAAGATTAATAGGTAAAGAGATTTATTAGGTCCAGAAAATGTTTTTTTTTTATTTTCAATGGATCATTTGGCTAAGGGTGTGGCAATGGTACGAGCCAATTCAAGTTCTGAACAGTTTTTGGGGCAATTTCGTATTTTTACGGAGATTGAGGAGGGAGACTGATGGGAGGAGAATTTCATATAAGAAAGATGCAAATGCAAAGCCTTGCGTTTGTCTTTGAAATAATTTAAAAAGGAATGGGTTTAAGGATTTATGAGTGAACAGATTGATGGAGACTCGGATTTTTTCAATTTTGCAATGGATTGGATTTGGTGCGAGGTGTGGCAATGGCAAGAGACAATTCATGTTCCGAAAAGTACTTGGAGCAATTTTGATATATAATGTATTTCGAAATCGGAAATGTCTGTGCTACATTGGAAGTTTCATTTCGATTTGATAGCAAAAAGAGGACTTTAGGTCATGGAAAAAATATCTCATTCTTCACTACGTATTTAATAAAATAATCAAAAGTTTAAATAATGATTTACCATTGCATTCGTACTCATCGAGACCGTCGTTGCAATCGACTTTGCCGTCGCACTGTAGGCTCCAATCGACACAAGTGCCATTACATTTGATGGTCAACGTGGGACATTCGCCTTTTTTGTTGTTATTTTGACGTGAGCGTATGTGTGTGTGTGTGTGTGTGGAAATTATTTATATATGCAAAAAACAATTGAGTAATGTAAAATAAGCGCATTTAGTTGCGGGTTAAATAAATAAATAAAATTGCAGAAGAGGGCAGGGGGCTCGCAGAATATTTAAGGCACATTCTACTACTGTCGAAAGCTACTTTTACTAAAAGCAAAGTATTGAAAGAAGAACGAAAATTCCTTAACATTAGACTACCTCAACCGTTGACGCATTGATGGCATGCAGAGCGGCTTCACAGACGCTTCACTTACCACAGTTGAGCTCATCGCTGGCGTCGGCGCAGTCGGCCTGGCCGTTGCAGCGCTGTTTGGGCACCAAACACTCGCCAGTGTTGCAGCTTTATGTTTTTTTTTTTGCATTAATATTTTTACAATTGCACGAGCGCAAAACAACAGACGAGCGGTCGATCGCGCGGGCAGAAGGACATCGAATGGTCAGACGAGTTTGTTTGGTGTGTTGTGAGTGTGTGCGGTGATTTCATTTGTTTGTACATGTGTGTTTGTGTGCGTGTTGTTGATGATGAGATGTTTGATGATGTTTAATGTTGAATTATCAAAAAAAAAATAAAGTCTCATTAAACCAAATTCAATTGAAAGGAGCGCGCATTGAATATGCTTGAGGCTGAAACTTTCAGAAGGGTCTCACTGATCGATTGGTTGACAATGCTCAAGAATATGGTATCGATTTTTTCTGAATGAAGCTTTACTAATTTGATGAGCTTTTCTAATGTGTAAGAAATCTATGAAAACTCTTCTTCAAAGGTCATTAAACTGAATGAATAAATAAGCATTGTTTTAGTCAGTTTCGGTCTAATTCTAGAATAATCAGAGGCCAATGAGTAGACCATGCCCATATTTGGTAGACGCCTACTTTAAAATTTACCTCTTTTCAGTAACAAAAATCACAAAAATTGATTAAAAAGGTGGTTCTTAACCTAAATCAAGAAAAAGATATCGGAAAAACCAAGACTTCCTAAACACTTTCGATCCGATTGTAGAACATTGAACCGCCTAATTACTCAAATAACTCATATCAGTCTTCCGAATAACTCAAATGTCTACTGAGAAGACCTGCCACATTCCAACCAAAGCAAATTCAATGCGCTTCTCGCTCAATGCCACAAGTGAGTCCCGGGCTTCGATTTGGCTTACAGAAAGGCACCGTCCCGGCAAAAGGTGCAATTGCGCTCATCGGTGCCGTCGTTACAATTGGCGATGCCGTTGCATTGTTGTTCGCGTAGTATGCAATAATTTTGATCGCATTCGAATTCGTTTTCATGACAGTTCTCTGTGAAATAGCAAAAATGTTGTTCATATATACAGCGCAAAGATTGTGAGGTGAGTCAGTGTTGGGTGAGGTTGTGAAATTGAATGTTTAGTGTTTGGAGGTGTTTGTGACTTGGGTGGTGAAAGCATTAATAATTTTAAAGTCTGTGTTGGCAAAAATCAAAGTGAAGACGAAGCGGCGTGTTGGATTATAGCTATCACCGAAGTTTAAACTTTTTAAGTGCTTTAACCAATTTTTGGTTAGAGTTATTTAGAAAGCTTGCAGGTGAAAGCATTTAAAAAAATATTAATTGGTAGAGTCACCTAAATACAATTTTACTTTTAATATGTCAGATATTGAAGGTAACTATGAGCAACTAACGATATCAACATCGAGATCAACAACATTGATATCGATGAAAAAATTGTATCGTCTGTATTGAAAATTATTTTCAAAAATTAAAGTCTATAAGAAAATTTAAATTCAATTTAATAAAAAAATTAATAGACATAATCATTAAAAGGATTCTGTTTGAAAAATCGAAATTTTTTTTCCTGTAGTGAAATTCCTTCTGGACAATTTTTCATAATTTCGATAAAATATATTTTAGTTCGTAAGATCATAAAATATTAAATTTTTGTAATTTAATTAAATGGCTATGGCATCAATCGATATTTCCCATAGGGTCAATGGATCCTCAGAAAGTATATTGATATCGATATATTCGTCATAGGCTTTGGTATTGATTAATATTTCTGATAAAGCCAATGGATCGATATTGAGGTTTCGGTCGGACACTGTTGAACGCCAACTGTTCACTAAGTTCTAAGTACATTCATCAAGTACCCTCAAAAAATATATCGACATATGGTTCATAGTCTTTGGTATCGATCGATACTTCTTTTGAACGCCAACTGTTCAAGTACGTTCTCTAACCAGCCTAAGAAAGTATATCGATACCGATATATAGTTCATAGGCTTTGGTATCGATCGATATTACTCATCATTGACATCTATATCTGTTGGAGTTGTTGAACGCTAGAACAAAATTCTAAGCCTCAGAAAGTATATCGATATCGATATATCCTTTATAGGCTTTGGTATCGATCGATATTTCTCATAAAGCCAATAAATCGACATTGGTATCAGGTATCGATTGGACCTGTTGAACGCCAACTGTTCACTAAATCCTAACTACGTTCTTCAAATAGCCTCAAAAAGTATATCGATAGCGATGTATCCTGCATAGGCTTTGATGTCGATCGATATTTCTCACAAAGCCAATAAATCGACATTGGCATCAGGTATCGCAGGACATGGATGAAAGCCAACTGTTCACTAAATTCTAACTACGTTTTTCAAGTACGTTGTCAGTACCCTCAAAATATCAAAATTTAATCAAAATTTATCGAAAGAAACACAAAATTTAGTGAGATCGCCCAAAATTGCACCGTTTTTGGACCATAGACCATTTTAGACCATTGCCACTGCCTGGGATCGGGCTTGGGTACACCAAAACCTCGTTGGGGCTTGTCAAAAGGGTAAAAGGTCATGCATTGTGCCTGGGACAGCTTATCGCGTTGGATCGTGCACCGATCGGGGTTAACGTTTCAGTATTCAACGGTTATTTGTGCATGCAATTTCGTTCAGCGGCGTCTGAGTTGCGCGCTAGAAGCCGTTTACCTGTGAACGGTGGACAATCTAACTCGTCCGTTTCGTCATCGCAATCGGGATAGCCGTCGCATTTCTTATCAATCGGTATGCACTGTGAGTAATCGCACTCGAACTCGTAAATGTCACATTCACTGAGTGTTTGATCCGGTTCGAAATCTGACAGACACATGCAGACATGGGCGACGTCGATGTTCAAGTTGATGTTGGCAATGTTGTGTGATGTATGTTGGTGTTGTTGTTGATGTTGATGAATTTGTTGTATGATTTATGTGTTGATGTATATATGTAAGAGATATGTGTAAAAGAGAGATTATGTCAGCGCTATTGAAAACACTTCTGTAAAAAACATTTGCTTGAAGGCAGAGGACGAGGGGAATCTTAGTGTTGATTGCTTTCTTAGGCGAAGGAGCTGGTGCAGTTGCTGCGCGTTTCAACGCAAACAATTTGTGGGTGCGCCACTTGCGGCGTGAGCTGTTGTTAGTTAGAGCGCAATTTTAGCATATTTATGGGTTTTTGTTGTTGCTGTTGTTGTTGTTGTGCTTATTTTAATTAAGAGGGGGCAGACGTGAAAAATGTGACGAAATATGAGTTTTGTATACCATAATTGGCGTCGTCGTAATTCAATGGGCAATTTGTCTCGTCGGAACCGTCGACACAATCGGTTATGCCGTTGCAGCGCTTATAGCCCGATATGCAGATACCGTCGGCGCATTGGTACTGAAAGCTAAGGCACTCATTGCTTAGGCGACTCTTATTATATTTGGCATTAAAGTCTAGTTTAGCAGATGAGAAATGAGAATCATGGAAGAAAATAGTAAAAGATTTATGAATTTGGTCAAATTGAATGAGTGAAGTGAAGTGAGTGAGCGTAACGTGGGGTTAGTTGCTTAACGACAACACGTGACAAGGCGGTTATGATTATTGAAAATTTAAATGGGTTTAATTTTTTTAAGTTTGCAAACATTTTGAAAACATAGAAAATATGCGAGAAGCATAAAAAAATATTGTTAAAAATTTATGGATTGTAATAAAATTACAAGGAAGGTGAGAGAGAAGTATGGAACGAGTTGAATACGTCGTACTTGTGTTTTAAAAATGGAAAACTAATCTTGAAAGGAGATTATGGAACTTTTGTACAAATTAAAAGGTTTGTTGTGTTTTGATAGTTCAGATAGTGAGCAACTTGAATGGCGCTGTACAACCAGCTTTCTGGTACTGAATAATTGGAGTTTGTTTAAAAAACGTAGAATCAGCTTTCTTGTATCAAATAATTGAAATTTGTTAAAAAAAAAAGACAATTGGGACAATATTTACCAATGAGAAGATAATCAGTTTTTTTTTTCAATCAATAGCATTGCTGCTTTCTAATTTAAGTTTAATTCCTTTAACTTCGTTGCTGAAGTGCAATACAAAAATTTATTAATAATGTCCCAAAATTTTGAAACCAAATTGGCTATTGGGACTATATATCTTAAGAAAATGGAACTTAAGAATTTACAAAAATTAATATTTTTCTAGTTTTTCAGTAATTCAAGTTTTATTCATTTTACTTGGTGTGCATAACACATAGAAAACATGTTTGTGTTAGCTTTTTGGGACATAATGTCCCAAATTTTGAAACAACAGTAGCAATTGAGACTGTATTTTCCAAGGAGAAGAGAGTATAAATTTGTGTAAAATTGAATAGTTTTGTATTTGAGTACTGCAGGTTTTATGTTCTTGACTTGGCTGAAGTAATACATAGAAAAAAATGTTTGAATTCGTCTTTTGGCACAAAATGTCTCAAATTTGTAAAGAAAACCTGCAACTAAAACCATATATACGAACAAGAAGGGAGTTTAGAATATTTTGAAATAAATAGATTTTTTTTTTAGTAGTTCAGGTTCAATTCGTTCTGATTCTTTGCAGTTTTGCTTACAATTCTTTCTAAAGAGATTCTTTGGAGCTGTAGAGAAGATTCTTTGAATTTTTGCTCTGCGTAATTTCTGTATCATGATTTATATTCTATGCATCCTGGGATATCAGTTTATTTTTGGAAAGACAAAGTTTTGAATAGAAACAATTTGTCTTTCGAGAATACACAAAATGTTTCCGCATTTAAGGAAATATTTCAAAAATTTTGGTCAAGAAAGAAATTTGTAATTTTTTTCATAAAATCAATTTGACTCAGAAGAAGTTAAATACATTGAAAAATGACTTACATACGTCATACGTAAAACGTGATAGACGTTGAAGAATTGAATTGGTCGTTCGAAGTTTGCTTATAATTTATAAGTAAAGCTTTAAAAAAATTAGTTGCAAAGAGCTTAAAAGTGCATAAATTTGTATAAGTCAATTAAACATTATTAAAAAAATATTATAAATAAATATTTGACATATTTTAATATATTTTTGTAAAAAAAATTTTACAGTACAATACTTAACCAAAAAAAAAATATATATAGAAAAAAATTAAATATAAATATAAAATAAATAATTATTAAATAATAAATTAGTAGACTTCGAAGGTTAGCTACTATAAAGACTATCAATAATAAAACTACAAATAATTCAGGTACTAATTATACGAATATTCATTATTTGACTACTAAGAAATTCAATTACGTCCACTATTAGATCTACTCAGCTCAACTACGAGACTATTGGTTAAGCAACAATAAGTCGGTACTTTTATTAGACGAATTTTTGTTATTTTTCTCAAAGTTGTTATTGCTTTCATGCACATGCCAACTTCACTACATACATTCAAACGCACAAACATAATTAGACTAAAATTACAGAATTTATGCAAAATACAATCATGCTGTCTTAACCCTTTCACAATCAAAGAAACATGTACGAGCACATGAAACTTTACAGTCTAAAACATATTTTGTTACATTTGAGAGAATAAGAACTTCGTGTGCCACACATCGATTACGTTCCATTGGTCGTTGAAGGGTTAAGACTTGCTGTAAATACTTGAATTGCCAGTGGGCTTTGTACTTACGACAGACTGTCTCATCGCTGCCGTCCTTGCATTGCCGCTTGCCGTCGCAGACTTGCGTCTTGGGTATGCAGCCACCGCCACTCAAACACTTCCACTGCGCACGCGCACATACAATGATTTAACATATATTTCAAATGTGTTTGAACAAGTTTTTAGCTCGAAATGTTTAGCTTAAATTTTGAATTTTTTTAATTTAATTTTTAAGACCTTTTTTATAACAAATTTTTAACAAAAAATTGCCAAAGTTCTTAACTTTATTTTTTTGCTTTTGATTCATTTGTTTTTGTTGTTTGCTGTTGGTGGTGGTGGCCACAAGAACCGGCACTTACCTTGTCACTACTGCAATTGCACAGACTGTACGATTCGTCCTCCTGGCGTCCGCAATCGGCTATGCCATCGCAGACGCTCTCGAGCGGTATGCAGCCGCCGCTCGGGCAGGCGAATTCGATGTGCTCGAGACAAGTGTTGTCGCCTGCGAGTTAGTATTCGATTTTATGCGTGTGTCAATGACGTTTTCATAAAAGGAGCTTTTAACATATAGAACTCTCAAAAAACAAAATACTGGAAGCGACGACTGTGTGATTTCGTAAATGGGGTCGAGGTTGCGAAATGGAAACGTCCAAAGACATTTAAACGCTTTTGAAATTTAAGTAAATTTTGTAATGTGGCTTTGTGAGTGGTGAGTGAGTTAATGGATTAATGGCAATGATTAGAATACGCAGCGAGCCGGGGAACGCAACGTGTAGCGGGAATTCAATAATGGCGGTATTCACAATGTGTAGCAAAGTATGAATTTCACTAATGACTGACATAAATTAGCCGTTTTGATATTTAAAATGGAACAGGGTTACATAATAATTGATACAAATCAGCTGTTTTTGATTTAAACTGTTAACAGTACATTTGAGGGAGTAGCCTCAGCTTTTTTGTTATTTAAAATGGAACAGGGTTGCATAAAAACGAATAAAAATTAACTGGGTTTTTAATTTAACACGGAAGAGGGTTGCATTTGAAGCTGGTAAAAGTACAGTGGACAGGGTAGCCTGGTTTTAAAAATTAGCTTTTCTTTAATGGAACAGGGTTGCGTAGTAACTGATATAAATCAGTTTTTTTGATTTCAAATAGAAAAGGGTTATATAAAAACTAATATGAATCACCTATTTTTATTGAAAATGGAACAGGGTTGCATTTGAAGCTACTAAAATTACATTTTAGAAAGCAGCACGGCTTTAAAAATTAATTGCGTGATTATTTGAAATGGAACAGGGTTGCTAAAAAACTAATACAAATCAGCTGCTTTTTATTCAAAATGGCCCAGGGTTGCATTTGAAATTGCTAAAGCACATTGGAAAGGGTAGCCGGCCAGCTGTTTTGTTCTTTAAAATGAACAGAGTTGCATAATAACATATATCAATCAGTTGTTTTTATTCAAAATGGCCCAGGGTTGCATTTAAAACTGGTAAACCACATTTTAAAAGGCCGCTTAAAAAAGTGAGTTACAATAGAGTGATTAGTTCTGTTGGTTCGAGTGGCTAAGTTCTGACATCCAATTAGCGCCGTTTTGTTACTATACACCGTAGATACTATAAGGTATGTATTGTCTTCTGGACTATATAGCCCCTATATCCAGGTCGAGAGGTTAATGAAGGCAGCACTTCGAAGTTTTGAATTGGTTGGTTTGCCCAGCACTTTTCATCTCCTTCTTGACTGAGCCGGACAGGCGGAGAGAAAATGTTGGACGGTTTCCTTCTCGATGGGATTCTTGTAGCTGGTACAGTTAGAGTGGATTCGGAGAATGTGTTTGGGAATGAAAGTACTTTCACTGGGAAATATTGTTAGCCATTGTAAGAGTGCCACGAAGAGAGTCGTGCGCAGTGGCGCACACAGAATTAATTTTTTTTGGTTCCATAGACATCTTTTGAGTCCAACACTAGTTTCAAACTGTATTTGCCTCCCAACAAAATGTTTGCAATATACAAATAACAAATTTCGGAGGGACTTAAACCTCCTTTCTCTTCTAACTGATGTGCTTGTTAGAAGTCAAATAGCATAAGACCCAAAAAACTTAAAATTTTAATAAGCAATATTTTGTTTCAGACTGAAATTTGAAATCCTTTTTTCTTTTCCTATTCATTACTTCTATTCATTAATTTTCCCATACTTTGCTTTGATATCATTCATTTTTTCTATTTTTTTCATTTCCTAACATTCACTATAACCAAAGAAAATATAGTCATACAATTCTCGCAATTCGTGAACACCGCCAACAAAGATTCCACGCAACGTTGAGCGCCCCTTCAACAACTCGCCGCAGCACAGGAAGACATGCAAATTACTCTGTTATTACTACTAATATTATTATTATTTTCTAGTTCTACTCAAACATGCAGAACAGTTCGACATCGATCTATCGATCTCGCTCTTTCAACAAATTTTGCATTCTTCCGGCGTTTGCGTTGCGTTTTGAGCCCACCACCCGCTAAAAATTTTACACAAAAAACCTACTCGGCGCTACGGTGGTCAGTGGTGGGTTCGTGGTCGCTGGTTTTCGTATCGCCGATTCCGTGGTGCGTTGGGTGGGCGGAGCGGCAGTGGTGCGCCACCAGGGCAACGACGTTGGCGCAGTGGTGTGCGTCAGCTTCGACGGCGGAGCTGTGGTGCGATTCGGTCGATGGTAGTTTTCGCAGCCGTACTCGTCCGTGAGATCGTTGCAGTGGTAGAAGTTGTCGCAGCGCAGATGCAGCGGAATGCAGACGTTGTTGCCGCACTTGAACTGGCGCTCGTTGCACGGATTCTTCTCGTTCGACTTTTCGTAGAGGTGCGGATTGTAGTAGTTGAACTCCTTGGCGTCCAGCTCGTGCAGCGGCGGCGGCGCATCGGTGTACGGGCGGCGCCGATCGCCGTATTCGCGTATAATTTCGTCCTCGTCGAAGACGTTGCGTCCGATATCGGTCAAGTCTGGGCCGATTGCAAGTGTTTACGATTGAACGTTGGGCCAATTGAATCAAGCGACCGCATGCACCCAAACACACACAGAGAGTGGTTAATTTTTGGTATTTGGTTGTTGATTGGAAGGGTCGGGGTTTAGTTTTTTGTTTTGTGACATGCAAATTATTGTTGAGTTGTTGTTGTTGGGGAGTGTAAAGTTTGAGTTTTTGCCAATGACATCCAATCATATCCAGTTTTTGTAACGTTCCACATTGTGCAGTGTTGCGGGTTGGAGTAGGAGTGCAGTGATTGATAGTAGTTTTTGTTTTTGCACCAAAACCAGCCAAATTAATATTTTCGAAATCATAATTTTTGGATTTTGTTGTTTAGAGAATCAAAGAAAAAGAAAATATACCAAATTAATACCAAACAAATTTTTAATTGTTGCAAATTTGGAATCTTCTACAATGCGTGCGACAGAGACAACTACAGTTCAGCGATTGCAGTAGGCATTAAAGCGTGGCGTGGTGGCATCTAACGTCGAACAACACAGACGACTGCAATAAAAACATTGCACAGACCAGCACCAGGTAACCCATTGGAGAACGTTTAGCAAAGCAGCAGCGCTAATTTTCAGGGACTCCAAAGCAGTGTTGGCCATTCGGGCACTCGCGAGTAGCATAGAGTGGTCATCACTGCTCGAATGGCATTCATCATGGGCTTTGGCGGCCATAAAAAAATACAAAGCAACACTAACATTGAACTATTAAAGGCATACCGACTAAATTCTTTATTTTTCTCAAGTGTGTCTCTTGAAAGAATTGTCAGCATAATTGAAATAAAAATTTAACTAAAAAACAAATCAAACTTTTTAAGCGGGGAAAGTGCAAAGCTAAAAAAAAATTGCTGCAGGTATTTGCAGCACATTTGACCATCTTCCACTAAGCAATAAGCGCACATTTAATAACTCCAACTTTGTATTTAAAGCTCTGTTTAACTATTCACTTTTGAGCTTTCTTTGTTGATTGGTTCCATACCAATTTGCAGGTTCAACATTCTACTTAAAACATTTACTTATACTGAACATTAAAACGCCAGACAACTCTTAAGTCCATAAACTACTCAACAAACACCAATTTCCAACACCATTCACACTTAAATTCTAAAACACTTAAAGTTAAACACTTAAATTCGTAAACTCTAAACTCCAACACCATTTTTGTCAGTCTTACAGTTTCATGGAACTTGTACAACTTACCGCAATCCTTCTCGTCTGAATAGTCAACACAATCGTAAATGTTATCGCAAAATTCACGATTGGGAATGCATTGACCATTGTCGCATTGGAATTCGGTTGGCTTGCACTCGGAGAAGTCGCCGCCTGGCGCAGTTGTGGGACAGAGTCATGGAGCGGATCATGTAAGTGTGGGGGGTTTGAGTTTGGAGTGGTGGGTTATGGTGGTGTGCGCAGAAATAAAAAGTCCAAATGTGGTTAATAAAATCAGCGAATAAATCAATGATGGCACAGCAACAGGGAAAGTTTGGAGAAATTGTCGAGTGGGTTGGTGATGAGGAAATAACGCAGAATGATGACAGACAACAGATCGATTGAGAAAATAGGGAACAATGAATTGTGCAATGTGATACGAAAGAAAAGAGTGAATGAATTGAGTCATTGTTGGAATAACAGAACAAATGTGTAAACAAATTTAAAAAAATCAGCACATAAACACTGAATGTGTTTTGTGAACCAATTAAAAAAAAATATTTTCAGATCTCAGGAAAATTATGAATCAAAGTTAGATGCTCAAAGTAAGAAAACATTGAACATGAAATGTGTTAAAAACCAAACTGTACCAAACTTGTTTGGTCCCTGGGAATGTTTTAACATGAAAGATAAACGGAAAGAAATCACAAATTAAATTGAATTACACACCAAAGTTTTTGTAGAAAATGCAGTAAGAATTGAGTGAAATAAATCAGAAGCCCATAAAATCAGAATAAAAATAACAAGACAAATATTTCCAATTGATAGTGTTGCATTATAAGAAAAGCAAATCGAATGACAGCCAATGTGTAAATAGTCTGGCAACAAATATGGCACCGCCATGCGACATGCGACATGAATATGGAGCACAAATGTCGCAACAATAGCGGAAATACTTTCGAAAGCGTTTGCTTGGCTTTCAATACAGTCGAATGTGTTGACATTTGAAATGTCATTAAAATGCTGGCCAGCACACAGCTGACTGTCAGCTGTCAATGGGGTGTGTAACGTGCAAAGACGATATTGGAATTTTTAAGCGAATTTTTAATCTGAATAAATTGCTTCGAATAAATTTGTTAAGCTATTCAATAGAAGATTAGATTAGAAGATCTGATAGAAGATCATAAACGCGAATAAACTATAAATAAATCAAATGTAAATGCGAGCTAGAATATAGTTGCGTTTTATGACTATAAATTTAAATGGCACTGAAGAGATTTCCTGTCCATGAATCAAATGTGATTCAAATACGATCAATCAAATTAAATATGATGAATCAAATATGATTCATGCCACCGTTTTAGTAAATTTTCTCCTAATTCACAAATTGCCAAACTAACTAACTCGAAAGGTTTGAATGATCATGAATCAGATTTAAACAACTTTGGATGCATACAAAAATGAATATGTCGTGGATTAAGAAATATAAAACAGCCATTAAAAAATATTAAAAAAGGACATAAAAATTAATAAATAAATGGATCGAGTAGAACTTTGAAAGCGGCAGTTGGCATTCTCAGAGTGGTGAGATATCAAATGGTGAAATTCAGAGCTGGAAATGAAGTATTTTTTTTTATTGCCACGGTACGAGATTGCAAGTCTACCGATGATTTTATATTAACCCTTTCCGACATGAAAATAAACCCGATCTGTATGAATTGTATGGGCTGTAGTCCTATATATTGGACATTGTGGCTGAAAGGGTTAACATGACTGCTTTGAGCGTTGTAAGAGGAATCAAAAATAAGAAAATTTGTTTGTCACTTATACAAAAACCCAATCAAAAATCGATTTACTGAAGCAAGTGGCTCGCTGCTTATGTCAGACAAGTGAAGTGAATATGGTGGATACAAGTCTCACATTAAAAGCTTTCAATGTCTATCATTTCAATCAAGAACGCTCAACTATGAGACAATGATTATAAATGAAAGGGACCTAAAGTTGTAAGCCGATTCCGAACATTGAGTTGGGATCTTTTTCAGAGGCAGTTTTAATCTTTCGAACCGCAAGCCGAGACCTTTTCAAAGGCGATTGTAGCCTTTCGATTGACTAACTAATGGGAACTGAATTTCCTGCTCTTAAAATTATGTTTATATTTTTGTAATTTTTGTGCTCAACAGTAAAAAAAAGTTGGCAAATTATAAAGTGATGTGTGCGTGTTTTTCATTGAAATTAAAAGCGATCCAAAATTTTCAACTTCTAAAAAATTCTCTCATCATTCACATATGACCGACTAGCTTAAAGCGTGGACCCACTTACCTTGCGCTTAGCTCGATATACATAGACATAAATTTATACACTCAACTTAAGACTCCCCCTCGGTAACCCCCCGACAATGCTCACCGCCACAGTATCGCTCGTCGGAAACATCGTTTGGACAGTCGATGTTGCCGTTGCAGCGCAGTTCCTGGCCAATGCAAGTGCCGTCATCGCACTGCCAGCGCTCGTACAGACAGGCTGTGGCCATGGACGAAAATGTTCGGCACAGTGACAGCCGCACAGAAAGGCAGAGAAAAGAGAGCAGAGCGCAAAATGTGCAGGAAATGAATTTTAAGCTTCAACCATTTTGTATAAGAAATGCAACAAAATAATTCAAAAAGGAAATTGCACCAAAAGCAAAAAGGAGTCAATAAAATGCAAAGTTAAACTTGAGCACAAACATACGACAGCCTTCCTCGTCGGCGCGATCGTTGGGACAGTCGGTGTGGCCGTCGCAGCGGTGCACAATCGAGATGCAAGAGAGATCGTGACAGGTGAATTTTCCCTTCGGACAAAAGTAGCGCAAATGCGGCACAACTGAAGGCGAGTCGAGAACGTTGCGAATGACAGAAGAACAGTGAAACAGAGAAAGAGACAGAGACATACAAACAAGAAAGAGAGAGTGGAATGAAGAGAGCGAATATATATTAGAATGAGGTTATGTACGTTAACTCGAAATCTCTAAATTGTGTTGAATGTGTGAACAGAAGAGACTCATTAGTGTCTCACGGGTTGTTGGCGGGGCGTGGGCCAATACTTACTGCCGTCACAGTGATCCTCGTCGTCACCGTGCTCGCAGTCGGTGATGCGATCGCAGACCTTCGACTTACTAATGCAGCGCAAGCCGTCCTTGCACAGATACTCAAAGTTGCTACAATCGACTGCTACTGAATGGCGATGGAGTCGGCGTGGGCGTGGTTAATGCGACGGCATGCACAACGTTATTTTTTTTTGTAATAATTGTTTTTGGATATTTGACATGGCACAAATGTACAAATGGCCGGTTCGGGTGGTTAGTTTTTGGTGATTATTTCAATGCCAATTTATTGCAGTATTTGTTGTTGTAGATTATATTTGGTTAGTTAATAGTTAGTAGTAGCAATTGTTGTTGTTGTTGCGGTTGCAATTGTTAAAGAGAAGGATAAAGATACATACAGATTAGCGGGGAGTAAGTGGAGAATTATAGTCATTTATATGTATAAGTAAATTTGGTTACAACTAGCAGTTAAATCGATTATTTACTTAAAGTCTATATATGTATAAATAGTTGGCATATAGTTTACACTATATGGTAAATAGTTTAAACAAGTAAATAAGTAAGTAAATAGTTAAATTAGCTGTGTAGTAGCTAACGTTTTAAGTATTTTGGTATATTCAGTATTATATACAAAATTTACTTAAAGTACTTTTGGCCAATTAGAGAGACAGAGATATAGAGAAATGGAAGCATTAATGGCTCGAAGGCGCAGTTTGATTGCTTTCATTCTTTTCGCTAGACTCTACGCTCTAAATTATCACAGTTTCAGTTCAAAGAGCAGACCAAGTTCTAAAAGGGAAATGCATTTCGCATTAGAGAAGAACTTACGACATGATTCGTCTTCGTCATCGCCATCCGGACAGTCACGCATACGGTCACAGCGTCGGTTGCCGTCAATGCAATGGCCCGAACGACATCTGTACTCGTTGGGTTGGCAATCTGCAAGAGAGAGAGAGGCAAAAATAATGAATAAAATTAAAGGGAATTTAAAAAAATTGGTTATAAAAAATGTTACACTAAAAATAAAAATTACTTGAGACTGTAGAAGAAACAATGCTGAAAGCGGTTGAAATACAACGACCAGATTGATTGATTGATTGACATTTGAAGAAATTTTGTAATGGTCCAATAAAGAATGATGAAGGAGATATTCCATGAAGAGATGCGACTTGCTTTACATCAACTTGAAAGGATAAAAATCATTCCTAATGCGACGTCTTGCGATTCAGTTGACGGCTCAGATTTTAATTTAAAAAACCGAGACACTTTTGGTAGACAAGTTTTAAAGGATTGATAATTATGTCTACACTAGCAAGGCCCAGCGGCCTTGCACGCAAGTTAAAGTCAATGGCATGAATAGATCAAGTTTTTCCAAGCCCTTTGGTAATAACGTCAGATTTTTATGAACAAATATTTATCTAACTATTTCTCATTTGAAGTGCTTTCATCATATTTGAAGTCAAAAAGCGCATAAAATCTTGTTTTCCATACAAACTCTTAACCCGTCGTTGACCGCGTCAAATTTTGATTTTCGAAAAAACCAAAAAATACTTTTCTAATTTTTTCCCCATTGAAGTGCTTTCATCATATTTTAAGTCAAAAAGCCCATAAAATCTTGATTCACAATATAAAATTTTGACCCATACTTGACCCGTTAGCTTTAGATTTTCGAAAAAATGAAAAACAAATGTCGAAATATTTCACATTCGAAGGGAAAGTTTGAAGTCAAAAGGCGTAAAAAATCATATTCCTGCGTACAAATTTTCACCCTTCGTTCATCCGTTTAAGTTTTGATTTTCAAATAACTGAGAACTCCGTCTTAAATTATTTTGGTTAGTGTAATCAAGTCTTTAACTCTTTTATAAATCTGTTCTACTACAAATTGATTTTACTTTAAGAAAGAAATTAAATACCTGACATGCAGCCACATAACTTTAACACTGCACTCAGCTAACTTTAACCTTTCGGAAAACTCAAATGTTTTTAAGTGGAAAACATTCACTTTGAAATTTGAATTAGCTGGCATGAAGGAGTGTAAACATACGCCTCGAGTTTTACCTAAAATGTAATAAAATACGCACTCACACTGCTCTTAGTTCTTTTTTGGAGTTAACACTTTCTCAGAACAAACGAATAGCACACTTTTAGGCACTGCACACAGTAGCTTTAATAGAAGGTTCATGTCATATTTCAGTTGTAGAACACACGACATGCCAGTTCGAAATTCACAAAGCTGCAGCGCTGCATTTGACCTACAACAGGTGGCAAATTTCAACAACAGTGTGGCAAGCAGTGAGTGAGAGGGTGAAAAGTTGGTCTACAACTTTAAGCAGCTAATGATTTCAAACGCACTACAAAATTTCACAAGCAGCCAGACAGTCATTCGGATGAATTTGTGGATGCTGTGTAGGAAAAGGGACGAGGAAGTGAGAGAGATGAGAGAGAGAGTTTGTTTGTGTGTGTGAGAGTCAGAGAAAAGAGGTTCAGGAAAAAGGGAGGCGAAAAAGAAAGTCATTTTGTCAGGTGGGTGTTAAATTGCATCCGGCGCTGAAGTTCCGGTTAAATGTGTAAAAATATATTGTTGTTTTATTTCATGAAAATAAAATGGGGCAAAAGGGTTGAAGGGTTAAAGTTGAGGCACCTTTATGGCTTATTGAAAAAAAGTTTTAAGTGTAATCTCAGTTTTGGTTTGAAAGATCGAACAATGTTGTTTGAAAGGAGAGCCAGTTAGCACTCCCCTAGACAAGGACGGAAACACATGAATGACCGGAATAGAGTAAAAGTGTGAGAGAATGTTGGAAAGAAAAATATCTCAAAAAGCTATTTTTAGCCATTCTACGATTTTTGTAAGTAATTTTCTTCCATCTCTTATTAAAGAAATCTCCATGTTCTGCTGGGTATGAAGAAGCTGTCACCAAGATGATTGCCGTGTTTGTTCTCAATTAATTAAAAACATTAACAGACGAACTCTTTCATTTGTTTAATTATTACATTTACTTTTGATTTGACAGACAGTTTACATATCATTTAATCATTTCTGGCAATGACGTGTTGAAATCAAAATAGATCAAAAATATTTGTTTCTTTAACTACTCCATCACTTAAATCAATAAATTCTTCCCAATATTGCAGCAATTACCGAAAAGTTGAATTTCATGCATCAATTTTTAAGCGTATTTTTATTTTAACATTTCTCAGCCTCAAATTTGTTGTAAATATTTGCTTTTTCGGGCACCCTTTTCATTGTTTCTTTTCACCAACAACTATTGTTGGCCAAAGGGATAAATGAAAGTCTTACAATGCCAAAACGCAAATCCGCTTGAGGTGGTGAGGCGCAAATTTGCTGTGCCATCCCTGTCAATTGTTTTATTCTTTCTTTGCTCTTTCACATGTTTGGCGTTGTGCTTAAATTCATCGAATGAGACGCAGCTGAAAATTTCAGTAGAATTTGCCAAATTTGTGTTTTAAATCAATACAAATATTGTTAAAGCGCAAACACGGCATGAATATTTGTTTATGCGCTTTTCACCGCCTCAAAGTATGCAACACATTTCTTAACGCTACGAAAGATTCGATGACGTGTTCGGTGCCTGTATTTTATTTTCATTTCATGGCAAAACATGCAAATTTAAATGGCGCCTCATTTTTCACAGTCAACATTTTGCTGGCCTAAAGCATTCAATGATGACTGCAATGCGCATGCAACCGACGAAGACCGTCGACAGCATAATGACAACTACGACAACTGAACGGCAGCTACGGGAAGAAAAAAGTTGCTGCAGTTCACAAATGGAGCGGCCGGGCTTCAATGCCGAACTTTGTGGTTCTTTTGAGTGAGTGCCGCAATTGAGCGGAAAACCTGCGAAAAATTTAACTTGAACGTAAACTTATGAAATATTTACGAATTGCAAGTTGTGCACTTTTGCGGCGTTTTGATTTGTTGTTGTTGAACTTTTAATGATGATTCCAAGCGATTGAAGAAGAACAATGTGCCAGAATGTGATTAATGATTTACGTGGAACTGAAAATGGGGCAATAAATAAGTCACCGATTTGCACGCTTTCAGGCTCATAAGTAGCAGTGATTGTGATTTCGAACTTGAAATCGTTGAGTTTTAAGAGGATCAATATTTCTATAGTTTTACATATATTTATATTTTTTTAATTATCTGATTTAGTAATTCAAAACTTTGCTCATTTTTACTTTTTAAATATTTATTTGGATTTTTTTATAATTAAAAAATTTAGTTCCAAATTTAGTTGAATTTTATTCCATTAGATTTGATTGATTTATTTTTTAATTTAATTTTGATTGGACTTGGTTAGACCTGACTTAATTGAATCCAGTCGACTTGTCTTGATTTGGTTAGACTTGTCTTGGGTTCACTTGATTTAACTTGATTTGATTAGCTTAACTAGGCTTGACTTAATTGACTCCTGTCGATTCCACTTAATTTGATTTGATTTGACTTGACTTGACTTGACTTGACTTGACTTGACTTGACTTGACTTGACTAGACTTGACTTGACTTGACTTGACTTGACTTGACTTGACTTGACTTGACTTGACTTGACTTGACTTGACTTGACTTGACTTGACTTGACTTGACTTGACTTGACTTGACTTGACTTGACTTGACTTGACTAGACTCGACTTTACTTGACTTGACATGACTTGTCTTGTCTTGACTTGGATTGGGTTAGCTTGGCTTCTTCTGGGTAGATCTGACTGTATTGACTACTCTTTCCTCGACTTGAATTGGCTGGACTTGACTTGAAATGACTTGATTTGGCTTGGCTTGGCTAGACATAGCTAGACCTAACTTAATTTTATCCAGTCGACTTGACTTGATTAGACTTGGTTAGACTTGTCATGGCTGGACATAATTTTATTGGAATTGAGTGCATGTGGCTTGACTTGATTTGACTTGGCTGAATTGTCGTGAATAGACTTGACTTAATTGACTTGAGTCGATTCGATTTGATTTGAGTTGAGTTGACTTGGCTTACATTGACTTGGCTTATCCTGGTTAAACCTGACTTTATTGACTACACGTTAATTGAATTGACTCTAGTCGACTCGACTCGACCTGACACTTGACTTAACTAAAATTAACTTGGCTTGATTGGACTGATCTTCATTGACTGAATTGAATTGAATTGCACTGTATTAAATTAAATTTAATTGATCTGAATTGTATTGAGTTGAGGTGAGTTGACTTGACTTGAGTTGAGTTGAATTGAACTGCCCTGAGTTTATTTCAGTTGACTTATTTAATTGAATTGACACTTCATCTGATGATTTGGTTTTTTTATCTGATTTGATTTATATTTTGAATTTTCGTTAATGATTTTTAACGTTATTTTTCGATTCTTTTATTAATGTGTATTAATTTTGATACTTTTTTTTAGTTTGTGATATTTAATTATAAATTGTAATCATTAAAATGTTATTACTAACATTCATGTTTATGGTTTTAGTATTAAATCTGAAACTTCTTATTTTTAATATTTAATATTTAAGTTTTAATTTTTAGTTTTTAATAATTTTTGTGTCAATTACTTTTAACTTCTTAATTTACAAGTTTTGTTTTTAAATTTAAAAGTTTTGATTTTGTATATTTTTTATGAATATTTTCTTTAACCTTTAACAAATATCTGATAACTTGCAAGAGAATCACATATCACACATAAATCAATGTTTCAATCCGCTTCTTCATGGCACTGTTAAAGCTCAATAATAGTCGCCTTTTTCATCCTCCACCACTTATGTAGGGGATGAAAAGCGGATTGTCCTTTTCTGATGCCCTGACATCAGTGTGCGTGTGTGTACCTTTGCCGGCTGGTGCGAGACTCGGGTCAATGCCAAATTGTGTCGAGAGCCGGCAAAACGAAGCGCATCGGAGCCGAACAACAGGTTGGCTACATGACGCCGACAGACGTGCGGTTGTCAACAGGGGTTTACGTTGGCAACGCGTCACAGGCGCGCAGCGCATGCACGCAGGTGGCTGCCGTTGCCGAAAATGGAGAGCGCAATGCCCGACAAATGTGCGGCCGACCGGATGCTGAATACAAGCCGCAGTATGTGTGTGTGTGAGTGTTTGCATGTGCGTGAGTGTGAGTCTGAGTGGCTATTGTGAGTTACTTTTGATTGCATGACCTCTGTTGCTTCTGATTGCATGAAGTTTGTGCGGCGGTGGGGCTGTGGCGTTGCTTGCAGTGCCAAATTGCGCGGAACAATTTAGCAATGTTCAAGGTCAGTCGGCGCGTGGCAATTATTTCGAAATCAAATTACAGCTGCATACGTGGCGTGTCGCTGCGGTCATTTTAATTGCCACATCAAAGAATATTCCAATTTTCTTTTCCCAGCTGTATGAGGCGCACAGCACGTGGCGACAGTGGTCTGCAACTGGCGCAAACTAGTTGAGCTATTTCGGATGTGTATAGTTGCACGAAGTGGAATTCAGCATGCAGCCAGTTGGCATTGCTGGCGGCATTAGTAGGTGTTGCCGCTGCCAACGCTGGGTGAACATATTCGAGCTGGTCGAATGACTGCCTTTTCATTCAGTTATTCTGTAATCGATTTTCATTGTTCATTGAGTTGGCTGGCAGCTGGCAGTATAAATGTTGCCAACTCCCGTTCGGTGTCAGCAACGGGAATCGATGTAGTTGCACATTGAAATGGCTGCCATGTCCGGCCAGCGAGAGCGCAACACAATGCAATCGTAGGTCACCGCTCCACTCAACTCAACTGCCTGCAGCGGAAACGCATTGTGTGCGCGCCATGTCGGCTGCTGCGCGCCTGTTAGTGGGTCCTTCGGCAGCGCCGACACTTCCGGTTGTGTGCGCAATCACACACACGAACAATGTGCGCACTGTTCGGGCACACTTCCGGCATCTTTGCTGCGTGGCGTTGCAATTTCGGTCGCTGCAAAAGGAAGCTGTCGCCGGCTGTTGCCACACGCTGAAGACGTTGCGTGCGCGCATAAGACGCAGCGGCAGCCTTACGAGTGAAATTTCGGCGCTCTTGAAATGAGAACTCGGAACAGGCGCCTAGCAGTGGCCAGCAGGCGGCTGCGCTACCACTTAATCGGGCAATGCGAGCAATGTTGCGGCGCATCGCGAATTATTTGTTGCAATTTATTTGTTTGCATATGGCGGGCGGAAATTGTTTGTTCGCTAAATTTTTGTTATTGAATTGTGCAAGTGGCGAACAGTGGTGCATTGGCCAATGGTGGCTAGATGGGGTGGAATTTTCAAATGAAATGGAGAGGTAGTTGGAAGGTTAAGTGGGAGTTGTATTTTAACGTGAGTGAAGTTTTAATATAATTTTTAATGCGTATTTTAGGCGCTAAAGGTTTTACAAATTTGACAGTTATTGTCATATTTGTATTTGTGTTTTAAGTAACGCAAGAAACCAAATATTAAGCCTGAAACTATGCTAATAACAAAGTATTTCATAGAATTTAGAATTAATTCTAGAAAAATGCAAAACAAATTTAAGAGCATTAAGCAAAAAAGTATGCAAGCATTAATTTTTTACAGTTAGTTAAGACTGAAAGTATGCAACAACTAATTATTCAATGGAACTTACAGCTAACTGAATAAAAATTATATATTTTAGCCTAAAAGTATGCCTTAACATTATTGAACGATTGCAGTTAACAGCTTAGAGGCGTTTTAACACTAGAATGCTAAGGTAACTCAAAATTATTTCACTGAAGTTTTTTATTATTTAAGTTCATCGGTTTTGGAAAAAAATATATTCTTTAAAGCCCTATACATAAAAAACAAAAACCGAATATTGAAATTAACAAAATTAAAAGTTGAAAGTTAAGTGAAGTTAATTATTTTGTTTCGTAATTCAAGCAATTGAGGATGGTTGGATTGATCGATTCCGTTTCTTATTCCAGCTGTTCTCAATGTTTGTATGACTTCAACTTGAAACAAATCATTCAATCATTCTTTCAAAAACTTGAGTAAATACCTCAAACTTCCAAAAATATGCCCATTAAATTCAAAATCAATGCTCTCAAATGAAATGTTGCAATTTTTCGTTTTATTGGTTGCAATTGAAACATTTCAATAAATCTTGAATTTTATTGCACTAATAACTATTTCAGTACTGCCACAAATCTTTGTCGACGAATCTATAGTGGTCATAAATTTCAAGTAAAAAACTGTTACAATTAATTGCCGTACAGCAAAAAGCTGTTGTGACGCAGTGTCGGTTTCGTGTCGACTTGCATTGGCCTAAAAATCAAAATCGTGTAGCGTCATTGGTGTCATCATTAAAAACAACAACAATTTGCAACACACAACTACGCCACTAACCATAACCATTATGTTGTCATTACCCAATCATAGCAACAATGACAACAACAAACCCGAGAGCAACGAATATAACAAAAAATCAACAGCAGCAGCAACTTGGATATGACATATGAAAGAATGGAACTATGAAAAAGTGAAGCGTAAGCAAACTGCCTGAGTGTCATAGCGACATGGCGGCCCGAATGCCAAAAATAGGCATACAAATTCATTACCCACAGCCATGCCATGCAGTGCAGTGGCATTTCAATTTAGTTGTGCATAGTTTTGTTGCTATTGTTGGTTGTTTTAATTGATGAATGCAAGCAGTTGAAAGTAGCAATGCGAAAGCGTTTTTCGTCCCTACACTCACCAACACACACACACATGTTGGTTGCATGTTGGTCCTTTTGTTGCAATAAGTTTCAAAGTGTAGTCACCCCTCTCTTTACAAGCGAGTATATTTTATGGCTCATCGTTTGACAGCCACGGCACAAGTGGCGTTTGCCGCACAGCTATCATTTTGTGTGATTGTCCTCTGTGTTTGTGTGACTACCAAAGTCACTGCTGGTGCCATAATTTCTGTGTTCTTTTGCATGAGTTTTTTGTGTAATGGAAACCATGTTGTTTCACTGTTTGTTGTAAATCAGGCAGCCAATAATTTTAAAAAGAATATGAATTATTATGATTATAAAAATTGCGTACACAATGAAAGAAGTGCCTGAAGCCAATTCGTATGCGTTGTAAAATTTTACAAAAATTTTAACTTAAAATGAGAACATTTCAAATCTCAATGCGTTTTCGTTGACGACAGAAATAAATGAGGTTCCTAGTAAGTAAAAAGGTTAATATTTATTATAAACAAACACTTAAGGTAATACAACCAGCCAAAATTTTGGCGCAATTCACGTTTGCAACGAAATATAACTCAACAATATTCACCGTTGTGCATTTTTCACTCTTTCAGTAATATTTTTTTCACCGAACTTAGTAAATCTTTAAGTTGTTTAAAATTATTTTTATAGATGAAAAAAAATTTATTAATATATTTCAAATATATTTCAGAGTGTTTTGAAAGCAGCCAATGAAATAATTTCATACTGAGCAACGCAGCTCCATTCCATTTGTGTGGAACAACAGTGCGTATACGTAACATTTGGCAACTAGAAACATTAGAATCGATACAAGAGCACACAATTTTATTAAAAAAATAGATTTAAGTAAGCAGTCAATGAATTAGTACTAAGCAACGCAGCTTTAAACATTTGTATGGAACCACAGTGCGTATACGCAACAATTGGGAATTAAGAAGATTATCATCCAGAGCGATGAGATCAAAATTTATTAAGGAAATGGACGTCAGAATGATTTGAAAGCAGCCAATGAAAAACTTGTATACTGAAACCACAGTGCGTATACGTAACATTTGGCAGCTACGAACATTAGCATCGATTCGAGAGCAATGAACAAAAGCCAATGAAAGAATTTCATACTGAGCAACGCAGTTTTAAACATTTGTATGGAACACAGTGCGTATACGTTACATTTGTTAACAAAGAACATTAGCGTCGACACGAGAGCAAGTCAAGTGGTTTAGAAGAAACCAGTTGCCAGCCAAGCTAAGAAGGTTATTAGTCTACATGGGAGAGCTCTAAGAAGACTGATTGCCTAAATGCGAAGAAAGAAACGATCGACCTACTGATCGAGCTACTTCAACCTATTTACCGCCAGAATTCATCAAATGGTCTTAGTCTGTAGAAATCCGGCTTGTTGCTGGAAACCGATTTATTTGTATCTACAAAGATTTCCACCTCCTCTGAACAATGAATACAAACACATGTTTTAGAAACATACAAAAACATGTTTGAAGTTTGTCGTAGTATATTGTGTAGTTTCATTGGAACCACAGTGCGTATACGCAATAAACGAGAACTGAGAGGCTCAGAATAGGTGTCATTTTTTAATGAACGCCAAATTTAGTTTGTTGTTCAGAAAATTAGGGTTCAGAAAGTGTGCCAAACCCTTGATTTACGTGTTTAACCCTTTCACTGCCGAGTTAAAAGATTGAAAATGCATTAAAATATCAAATAAAAAATTAAAGTATTAATTTTAATTTAATTTTTTGAAATTACTATTTTCGATTTTTAATCAGTAATAAATCAATTAGTTGATTAAAATTATTATTATAACTTTTTATTATTATTAAAAACAATTCTCTTATTTCGTGTTTATTATTAAAACGCAAATATTAATCGCACCTTTTGTGCAACTTTCAAGCTCATAGCTTTTTTGGTGCTTTTCCCTTCAATGTTGTTTGCCATTTTCACCATTTCATGCGCCCAGCGCTTGCAAATATGCAATAACAGATGCGTCAGCAACCAGCTCAGCAGAGCACTTAGCAATTTTGAGATGCTTGGCCAAAGATGTATGTGAGAACATTGCCGACACCTCTAAGCTCAATTTGCAGCAATTTTAAGCAGCAGCTCGACTGCTTTTTCACTCCTCACCCATTCCCCTACAACCAGCAAGTGCGCGTACCGGCACTATGCGTTTTAGACGCTTAAAAAGCCATTCGATTCGATTATGGCTGCGCGAAAATCTGTTATTCTTGTCGATAATCATGTTAGGCCCTTGTTTGCGTGGCATTAGCAGCGTGTTGACGGTTGTGAAGCGAGTGCGGCTTTAAGTATGGCAACCACAAATAGTCAGATACGAGTTTAAGCCAAGTGATGTCAGGTGATGTTCGGAATTGAGTTTGCTTTGCTTGGGTGAAAAAGTGTAAACATTTGGAAAAATTGCATTAATATTCGTTTCAATTCTATTTAAAGCGCTGTGACTGCACGATTCTCGATTGAAATGTCTATAGGAAGCCGATTAATGGCCATTAATTGCCATGCAATATCGAAATCATGTTCGAGTGCGTGCAAGTAATTACAGGGCGAAATTGTTGCCGTTAATTAGGCGCTTTCCCGAACAGCGTAACACTGCGAAAAGGTTACGCGTGCAGGACGGGTTGATGGGTGTGTTGGCATTTCAGTGTTGCCAGTTGTATTTAATGATTTGTTGTGTTGTGTTTTGCATTAAATTTAAAATACTAAAAATAAGAAAATTAATTTGAACTTTAAATTCCAAAAAATTAACATAACAAGTTATTTTCTTGAAATAAATACTATCTGCTTTAACACTAAAAAGACCATTGGTCAATTTGACGGTTTTGGATTCTGAAATATCTGTAATTTCTTTAGTATTTCTATCAACTTTTGCTTTGATGGCTTTAATATTTTTATCGAGTTCTAAATTAGGGTTCTACAATTACAATTACCCAAATCCGATGTATACTTTTCGAGATATCAGCGGATGTAATATGTAGTCGTTGTAGGTATGGAAAACTTTGGTCTTTTTAATGTTAAAAGACTTCAAAAAAGTAAGTTTTTGTTTATATTATTTGCTAAAATTAAGCTCAAATTATTATTCAAATTTTTCGTTAGATGATTTAAGAAAATTGTTGCCATATCTCTGAAACCATATCCGGTTGATGAAATTTATTAAAAATATTTGAATTTGTTTTCAAAGCAATCAAAATAGGATTCATCAGAATTTAGTAGTGTAAAAGGAAATGTTGAGCTGCGGACGATGATATGAGGAAAATGAAGCAACGATAGTTAACGACTTATGGCTTCGCTTTGAGTTCGGGATTCCTCAGAGACCTGAGTTATGCTACAAAAGACAATATTTTGAATCAACTTCATCAACAGGTTGCACTGGTTTACCACCGAAACACAAGTGTTGGTTATTTCCACAGAGCAAGAAGAAGAGATTTGCAATGAATCGTTTGGTCCTCCGAGTGAAAGTGCCTCTTGCTCTCCTCAAAGTTTTTCTAGCCTTATTTCATCCAAGAATCAAAGTTAATCTTGCGTCCTTCGCACTTAGTGTGGAAACAACTGTAGCAACACTGGTCAACAGGCTAATCAATAACTTAAACCCACATTGCACTGAGCCACTGGAAAAGTTGTTAATGAAACTTGTGCATATTTATTACAACGCTAATTCGTATTCCAAATTTTGCGTTTGTGTTAAAGATAAGATGCAACACTGGGCCCTAAATTTAACCTTTAATTGTTGTGTAATTAATTTTGATGTATTTTCACAGGAATTGGCTCTGATCAGAGTCACCAAAATAGCTTAGTGCCGTTTCACTACACGCAATGGCAAAACGTTTGAAAGTGTTGGCCTAAATTAGTTGCCACCAGAACTGTAACTGGTCACTTTATTTGCTCAGCAATTTTTCGCTCCGCGCCAAGCACACAGACCAACATGCAAAGTGCCCATTTTAGTAGCATTTTTACTACTAATTTTTTTTATTTCTCTATAATTTTTTGCATTTAAAGTCTTCAGCGCTCGAAAGTGTTGTTCAAAAATGCTAAATGCTACTAACTGATTCGATTTGCTGCTGATTTTCCACGCAAGTGACCGCGAATTTTCGCCGACATCTGCAAAAAAAGCGCAACTCTATGACACGGTTTCGGCGTTGTTTGCGCGTGCTCCCATTTCAGGCGCGTCACTTGGCTGCCGCCGCATATTGACGCGTTTCGTGGGTGGCCGACGCGCGGCAGGGTGCAAGAAGTGTCGGCCTGCGGTTAAGGTGCATCGCCATCGCTGGCATTGCATCTAATGACTCATTAAGCGTGACAGCTGCACGGTGACTGGTGACTGACTGACTGACTGGTTGACTGCCTGCCGCTGCCTTGTTTGCCTGATTTGCTGCACTGCGCTGCATTAGTTTGTTTGTTTGCTTGGCTGTCTGTCCGTCTGTCTCGTTGCGGCTGTGCAGCTGTGTGTCGCTGCGGTAAGCCGCGCATTGCTGCTCATTCATATTCATCAACCTTTTCGTGTTAAGCTGTCATTTGGTTTGTTTTACTGCCTGACAGGCTTGCGGCGTGCAGAGGGCGACCGATGCCGCTTCAGCTGGTGAAATGGTGGCACTTATTTTAAAGATTGTCAAACAACTTGACACGTTTCTTTTATTACTCGCATTATTCATTACTTTTGGTTTTGCATTATGTTTTTTTTTTGTATTTTTTTAAGTTTGCCTGCAGCTGCCACCGAGATGCAGTGACTGACGGCAGTGACTGTACTAAACATGATATAATGACAGAACTGACAACTGGGTAACTGTGACATATTCATTGGCGTTTAAATATTCAGCGCTACACGAGTGTTAGTCACATGTTTATGACGATATTGGATATTGGAATTAGGTGCAATAGTTGTAATTGAACTTTTTGGCACTTGCACATTTGCAACATAAATAGGTGGGGCGCAATAGATCAGCTTTGGTCTCAGTAAAATAAACTCCATCAAATCTTTATCTTTATGTATTTATGTCACTATTTTCAATTGGGATCACTGAAGAAGAATCTAGAGAGCCTTTTATGCGTCTAACTTCTGTGTAGCTGAAGTTAAAGTCTTTGAGAATGCATGAGTTACTTCTGTGATTGTTCAATAATGGAAGCTTAAGTCAGTCACAAGAAAGAAACAATCTCCAATTTATCTGGGTTCGTGGACAGTTTGGTGTTCGAGATAATAAAATTGACGATATTATATTAAATTCTGAATGAAGAAATATTTCAGACCAGAGACCATAGCGAATCATCCGAGCCAGGTAGGTTGAACTGGAAGAAGTTCTGTGTAAATGACTTACACTGAAGAAGCGCTGGTCTACGAGTACTCTGGGAGCAGCAAAATTGCTCAATTCATTGTAACTAGTCTCAACAGAGATTCAGGGAGGTAGACACCATGAGCTCTAAGCGAAGGTTAGGTTGTCATGCGATAAGGCTTTGCCGCAGAGAACACATGGGCGACAGTTTGGGCCCATTGTGACACCACAAAAAGGATGATTGAAGTGTCTCCACTATGGTTCATTTGAGTGATCCAGTTACAACTCACTTACATTTTAGTTAATCTTCCAACTTTTCTATGAATAGTGAGCCTATGACTTTCCTTTCCCAAGAGATCTTGATGTTGACGGGACGGAGGGCATGAAGGCTAGAAACTTTCGATAGCACTCAGTCCATTCGGACCACGATATACGCGTGGGGGAGGGTAGGAGACAGGAAAGGATAGGGGAGGAGAGTTTTGGAAGTGTCCTCTCTTAACCCGAACTCTCTGGTTTCTTTGAGGAACCTGAGGAGGTCGGGGAGAGCGAGAGACCTTAGAGGGTTTGAGCGAAGAGAGTCCGAGAAATTTGCACGCAAATACATGTAATTACAAATCAGTGAAAATTCACGACTAAATGGTGAAACAATATCGGACCTAATATATCTATCTCGTAATTCATCTATCTGGGTGCGTAGAAGAGCAAAACTTTCGTTTTTTGGGGCTTCAGAAAATCCAGAGAAATACTGGAGCAACCTCTTGAATCATAACGAGTAAACATTTGGTAAGTGCTGGCAAAAATTTAACAACGAATAATCTTTTGTAAGAATAGTCAATGCGCACTTTTGGCAGATGTTGTTTACTATTCCAAACCTCAGCGTTTCATAACTAAATGGTTCCGTACCTGGAATTCGAAACGTAAGCTCACTTACTTCATAGTTCACAAGAGAGAACTGGATGCTCATAGAAATACTGAGGGCTCCCGCCATCACCGTATTTACAGCGTTGGAACAAGAGGGACTAAGATACAGGATCTCATCTCTACTAACAAGTACTCTATGCCTAAAAGACAGGTAGGCACTCGGTCTATGCGTATAAATCTTTTGTTATCTCAAAACCTGTTGAACTGTTGGGCAAATAAATAACCACAGATGCCACTCTTGGAATATTGTTATAATTCAGCCAGGGTATTAACGAAAACAGCGCACGCAACCGATTTTAGTGAAGTAACCAACCATCCTGTTGTCACCTCACTTACACAACAGATGGCGCTGCAGCATCGGGAGCATCGTTCTGAAGCGGCGATAGATGGCAGGCCCAACACTTAGGACTACCTGCGGCAGGCCAATCACCTACCCTGCACAAGGCAATGTCTTGTGGAGCCCCTGTGCTCCCGAGAGGAGTGAACAAGGAATAAAATAGTTCAGCCAGAGATAAGGTGTCTCAGGTGGAGACACGTCCATCATCTCTTAGTGTGACCAATTGGAGAAGATGCACGCAAAGCAGAGGCGGAGAGAACTTTTGCGGCAGGCCGTAACTCAGTAGAGGGTTGTTATAGCCAGTTAAGTTAGTAAGTAATCGTCGGTAGAACATGACCGAAAATCCTTTAAAAACATACGGTAGATTTGCCCTTTAGTGAGATTCAGTGTGACTCTGAATAGAAAGGTAAGAAGGAGATTACCAGAAAGGGGATCGCATTAGCTGATATTGAATTGGATGAGGTTGGGTATAACTTCGATATACGCTCTGCGCAGACTAATTCTCATAGTTAATAGACTTTTAATAGCAAAGTAGAATTGACTGTGCCACAATAATCATGAAGAAATCTATGAGTCGTATCTCTATATGGCATTGTGTCCATGTTCATTATGTGTCCCCTTAACTAGTGGTGTCTTCAGAGGCTGTGGAGATAAGAAGGAATGGAAGAGACAGAAACTATATAATGTCTCCAGTGCCAGGAGTGACGGCTTCGTATTCTGGGCTCAAGTTTACTGATGTAATTCATGTGCAGTCGTAGTCCAATTAGTTTTAATATTTAGTTCTTAATATCCGCTCAAAACTTCAATGAACTTTCCATTGCTTTCTTGTTTTTTCGTCTGCTTAGTTTCCTACTGGCAAACTAATCTCCTAATCAATGCGGAAACACACACATTAGTGAATTGTGAAATCGAAATTGGCCCTCTGCTGATGTCTTTCTGACTTGACACACAGGAAATTGTTGTCTAATCGCTGGTAACATGTACAAGTTTTGAGTAAAGATTAAAAATGTGTATAGTCTGTAAAGTTTTCTTATATCTCAAAGTGGTTCGTTAGTTCTCTGACATCAAATTCAAACATTGAATTATTCCTTTAAGTTCTGAAAAGTCTGAATGTGTTGCATTCTTTTATTTTTTTATTGTGTAGCTTCATTTTCCATGCCTTCATGACTGGAATTTTGTGTCGACATGCAAGCATGCGAATTCCGCAAAATATTTGCATGTTCGTGGCGTCATCAGTGTGTGTGCGAGTTTGTTGTTGTAACGGAAGTAAACAAACTCTGCGGCTGAGAATTGTCAGTGCGCATTCAGCAAAAGTTTCTGATTTAGCGAATTGCGGTCGAAATGTGACAAGCGCTAATTCTTTATTGTCGCTCAAATGTCGCCGTTTCAACGAAACTCAGGGAAGTCGAATGCGTTGAATGGCGATATTTACTCGGCGCTGACAGGTGTACAACTGTACGGGTTGAGAAATTGTTGGTGGGGAATGGGCGACTAAGGAGGAATGATACAAAGTGTTTATTGTCATAGTTACAAAATTTGACGGTGAATGGTTTGTAAATGAATTTATTTCTGCCATTAACGGAAGTAAAGGAAGGCAAGGAAGGTAAGGAAGGTAAGGAAGAAGATCTTGGCAAATCTTTGGTTCTCTTCTTGTGGGTGATAAGTGTCGATTTCAATGGAACAGATCTGCGTTTGAAAGATCCAAAATTACAGAACCTGCTTGCGCTCGTAATCCACAACTCACTAGAACACAACCAGCCGGTTATGAAATGCTTCTATGATCCAAAAAATGAAATTATTTGAGTAAAAACAATTCATGAAATTCATAAAATTCGTTTTTAATTTTCATTAAGAGGAGAACATGTCTTCCGTTCAAATACCAACTGGTATCCATGGCCATTGCTTATGTCTGCTCCAAAAGCTCCAATGTCCCTTGCACTCATCGACAACCTGTTGCTTCAAAGAGTTCCAATTGACCTGCGCTTTTGATTCACGTTCTACACTCGACGCTTTATTTTCGAATCTCATTCGATTAGAGTTCCCTAATGTTGCCGCACAAAAGTGCATGCACCTTGGTGGCCACTGCAGCTGCGTTGGCATTGAAAGTGCCGGCTTGCAGTGTTGTTCCAGTTCACTCGGTAAGTTTACTTAAACCGTAACTTTGTACACAAGCGCTACAAACTATAATAAATTGCATTAGATGCGAATAAACACACACACAAACACACATGAACACATATGCACGCACGCATACCAAGCGACCCCGCCCGGATGCTCCGGTCGCAGTGACGCAATGTTGTACACGAATGTTTACTAATTTGATTTGGCGTCGATTAAATTCCAGTGGAAAGTTCTTGACTTCGGTTGTGTTGCTTTTGCAACAACAATAAAAACAAAACAAGTAAGGCAACAATAACAATAACATTGAACAAAGCAGTAGACACAACAGCGAAAACAACAAAAGCCACAACAAATGGAGCATACAAAAGGAGCAGCGAGTTTCTACAACAACACTGCGATAACTGAAAATATTTTCCACCATGTGTCCTGCTGCTGGTTCACTCAGTTCACAGTCAGCTATACTTATGACGTTCTGGAGCGAACTTTTGGAGGGACTGGTGTATCAAAAAACGAGTGTTCCTAAAATTGGTTAGCACTAACCGTATGATTAGAGTACTACCTAGGATTGAAACAAAAAAACAATACATAAAGAAATGACATTTAGATAAGAATCAAAAATACAGAGTCTACATTTTTGTTCTTCGGTTGCACCTAAAGTGGAGCTTCAACAAAAAAACTAGGTTTATGACGATTTAAAATCGTCGCCAAATGTGCTCGTTGCATTCAGAAACATATTTCTAATCGTCTTTTGGTATTTCAGTAGGCTTACTGAAAACGATTTTAAAGCGATTCGAACCAAAAAAATAAAAATATTATTTTAATGAAGTAAGATTCAGATAATAGCTTTTCATTATAAATCGTTGCAATTTTTCTTCCGATCAAGTGATGAAAGTTCTTGAAGAAGTTTTCAAGTTTTACACAAACTTGAAAATAGAAAACAGCTGATTTGAGTGACATTGTGAAGGTCTAGAAAATAAAAATAAAAATAAAGAAGGTTCAGATTTTCTTCGTTTTCAACTTTTTATCGAATTATTGAATTTCTAAAAAGTGATTTGAAGAACGCTTTTCTCAAAAGCTAAGTCGATCCGTATCAAAAAAGTGTTGAAAGCTCTTTGAAGAAAGAAACTAATGGGATCGATGAACGTTATAAATGTTTAGATAGTCTTTTAAGTACAGTTTTTCTGAATAAGTGAAAAGTTTAATAAAAAAAACTGGATCGATTGATTTTATACAAATCTTTGAAGTCGTCATACTGAAAGTCTTCAAAATTGTTCGACGAAAGAAAAAAGCTAAGTCGACGGAATGGATGAAAACCTTAAAAGTCCTATGAGGAAAGTTTTTCTCAAAAGCTGAATCGATCCATATCGTAAAAGTGTTGAAAGTTCATTGAAGAAAGAAAATAATGTCGAATTCAAAGTTGTTTATAGAAACAAGGTCAGGTCCTTTGAAAGTTCTTGGAAAAATGTTTTTCTCAAAAGCTGAATTATCCAACGTAGTGAAAGTCATTAAAGTGCTTTGAACTAAGCAATAAAAAGTTATAAAAAGAGAAACATTTTGACGGTTTGACATTATGAAAGCTTTGGAAGATCCTTTGGAGAAAGAAAAAGAGGTTCTCTGAGAATTAGTTTCCTAAAGTAGTGAAACTTGAAATCAGACCAAACTGAACTGAACAACATTTTGAAAGTCTTGATAATTCTTTAAAAATAGGAATAAGGTAGATCGACCAGAAATCTTTTGAAGAATATTTTTTTTTCAAAAGCTGGCTTGACTTTCATTAGAGAAGTCTTCAAAGTCGTTTGAACTAAGTTTTCCATAGCAATAAAACGTTTAAAAAGAGTATTTGAAAGTCTTTTGGGAAAAAGAAAGAGAATTTTTTTTGGAAAAAATAAAAAAAAGGAGAAGAAATAAAAAGAAAAAAAGGTGGATCGACCGGATATCCTTTCAAGAATATTTTTCCCAAAAGCTGGATCGACTGACATTATAAAAGTTTCTTAAACTCAGTTTTTCTTCAACAATAAAAGTTAAATAGAGAAAAAATTGAACAGTTCAATATTTGGAAGTGTTTTAGAAAAAGAAAAAGTCCTCTGAGAGAAGCTTTTCTAAAGCAGTGGGAAGTTGAAACTAGAAAGAAATTTAATCGATCGACATTGTAAAGTCTTCAAAGTTCTTCGAAGTTGTTTTTTTGAAGCAGTGAGAAAGCAGAAAATTCGACAACATAAATTTAAGACGTCCTTTACTTTAAGTTCTTTGAAAACAAGCAAAAGAAAGCTAGATATTTCAACATGATGAAAGTTTGCATCCTTTGACAGAAAAACTGGTGACCTTGTTGAGCTTTGACTACAGAAGCAGGTTCACTCAGACCTTAGTTCTCCTAAATTATGCCAACTCACAAGTCACTCAGTCAGTCTAAGTAAATTTTTCCAACTTTCTTCCATTCCATCGAATGTTTCTTCCTATTCATCGTCTTGTTTATGTTTTCTTTTTAATAGTTTTTATTTTTACTTTTGTGTTTTTATTATTTTTACTTTTGTTTCTGTTCTTCTGCTTTTAATTGTTGCCTCACATTGTTTTCGGAAATGGTTACTGTTAAGGCAGGAAAAAAGTACGCGCTGCCTCACGTGCCAGAGAGTGCAAGGCACCTGGCCAACTGTCTGCGTCCTGCACGGCACGTCACGCGGTCGGTTCGGCCTTGCGCACTGCCTCGCTCGAGCCGGGTCGGTCGGATTGTTTGTCCAACTCTACAAACAGTTGCAAAAGTCGCTAAAGTTTTATTTGGATTTGTGTGGATTTTGTGGTTAATGTTTTTTCCCCCGTTAAGAATTTTGTTGTGTCGTTGTTGGCGAGCACTGAAGACGTCATCGTTGTGCTGACAATCGTTTTTATTGTTGTTGTTGTAGTCATTTCAATTGCTTGTGCGATTTTTTGTGGACTGCTTTAATTATTGATGTGTGTTTATTTAAGGAAATGCAAGCGTCGGACTTCGTTATTTTGCGACAGCAATGCAAGCAAAGCGCTGACGCGTTTTGCAGGTCAGCTGGTTGAACAATGTCGACTGTAGCTGAACTGGTTGGCTGAATTTTGAATGGGGGGAAACGGTCTATTAATTGTTGCAAGCTTTAATATTATAGTTGCAGGTTTCATATGCTTTGAGCTCGAATTATCTTTGTGATAAATAAACGTGATACTCGTACATCACTGTGACATATCGCTGCCATACATCACAGAGTAATTAAAATGCAGACGACAAAATAAATGCGACATGCGTAAAATGTCAATTGGCTGCCGCACACTCGAGTCATTAATCACAAAAATGTGCGACGCTGCGTTGTGCTGGCGCACGAAACGTTCCGCCGGTACAGTGGGAATTCATGACACAACAACACTTAACTGCAAATTTATTCAAGGAGCTTTACATGTCGAATGCTATCTGGATGGTGTTGTATGAAGTGGGGTCTATCCAATATTGATTTTTATATTCAGACACAATTTGTATGAATTGTAATATTTATTTTCACATGTAACTCTATATTTCCTTTGACAAACAAATAGCTCATTGATTGAAATGTTTGATCAAATTCATTCTTAGTTATTGGGTATGACTGAGGGATAAAATCGATCTCTTGTTATTGGGTTATCGAACGATGAAGTCAATCCCCAGTTATTGAGTTATCGATCGATGAAATCAATTCCCAGTTATTGAGTTATCGATCGATTAAATCAGTCCTCAATCATTAGGACTAAGGATTATCTACCAGTGATTGGGTTATCTATCTATGAAATTAATCCTTAGTCAGTTTGGTTGTCGATCGCTCAAATCAATTCTCAGTTATTGGGTTATCGATCGATCAAATCAATCCTTAGTTATTAGGAACAATTGAGTGTTAAAGCGATCCCCAGTTATTGGGTTATCGATCGATCAAATCAATCCTCAGTCATTAGGGTATCGATCAATCAAATTAAATTCTCAGTTATTGGGTTATCAATCGATCAAATCAATCCTTAGTTATTGGGTTTAACTGAGCGATAAAATAAATTATTGGGTTACAGATCGATCAAATCAATCCTCAGTCATTAGGGTATCGATCGATGAAATCAATCTTCAGTCATTAGGGCATCGATCGATGAAATCAATCCTCAGTCATTAGGGTATCGATCAATCAAATTAAATTTTCAGTTATTGGGTTATCGATCAATCAAATCAATCCTCAGTTATTTTGTATAACTGAGCAGTGAAATCGATCGCTAGTTATTGGGTTATCGATCGACCAAATAAATCCTCAGTCATTAGAGTATCGATCGTACAAATCAATCCTGAGTTATTTTGTATAACTGAGCGATCAAATCAATCCTCAATTATTGAGTTATCGATAAATTAAATCAATCCTCAGTCATTAGGATCAGTCATCATTGTTGGCTTTAGCAAACTTCGGGGCTAAGGTTGCCATCTCTAACTGGGAAGATCTTTTTCTGCTGAGTGCTGCGCAATCACAGAGAACTTGTATGGGAAGTTTTAGTTCTTATATGAAAATCATCATCAGATCATCAATCAGAAAATCAGTGAAGAGGTAAAGATCCGCCTTCTTTAGCATGAAGAGTTTTTTGGACACTTCACTGTCTAGGTTCAAGAACCATTTTGCCTGTCGTAGTCCAGTACTGTTTATTCAGTGATTCGCAAAATGTTGGTTTACCCATTTTCGTAGCTATTCTTCCATTTAGTAGTGAAACTTCTCTACAGAAAAGAAGTTTCGAAATCTGGGACCATATACATCAGCTCCCATGCTTCCATGTTCCAGTTTGGATTTATTCGTATTCCATTCGTGGGAATCTGGAGTCCTTAGAGTTACTGAGCCATCAAATCAAGTTCATTAGAGTTATTGATTAGAGTTATTGACGCAATGAATGTGCAATAATTTTTCCTCGTATTATTTGTTTAATCAATTATCATTCAATGGGTTTAATGATTGATTCAATAAATTACCACTCAATGAGGTTACTAATCAACGAAATCAATCTCTAGTCACTGTTTTGTTGACATATTTCGTTCGAACCTTAAAATTGATATAAATTGCTATACAAATCTTAAACAAGACTATCAGTCGACTTATCAGTCAAATTCATTCATCAATCCAATGCAACTAAGTATCAGTTTAATTAAATCTTAAAGCTCACATCAATGCATCATCAGGCTTCATTTACGATCAAAAACTTATAAACCAAATGAAAGTTCAGACGATTTGTTATTAATTGCTTTTTGCGATCTCAAAACTCCATTCATTCATTCCATTCCATTCGAATAAACGCTAAAATTCACATCAATGGTTATATTTCTGATCAAAACTTTTCTGCAAAGTGAGAAAGTAATCGATTTGTTATTATTTACTTTTTGCAATCAAAAAAATCCATTAATTCCATAGATCCAATGCAACTTAGTGTCAGACCTATGTCACTTATTGGTCGCTTTGTTTTGATCAAATCTTAAAATTCACCTCTATGGTGCTATTTCTGCTCAAAATTCGATATTTCACATTTCAATATTAAGTCGGAAGTTAGGTTTGGTTGAAGTAGTATTGAAAAAAGCTTTCATCAAACCGAATTGGTGGCATTCAAGTTTACAGAATTGGTTTTTTTTTTTCTATTTTGAACATAAACTAACCAGTTGATTGTATTTGTAATAAAATTTTATTAAAAAATATATCAAAAATTCAAATTCTATTTTTTCATACTAACCGTTTAAACAATTCGATTTGATTGAAACTTTTTTGATACATTTTATTGGAAAAGTTACCACTTCAACTTGTCTCAACTCAACTTAAAACAACAAAATTCGGTTTTTATTAAAAAAAAATTTATCAATTTTTACAAATTTATACCAACTACTGACCCGCAACAAACGCTTACAATGCATTCGTGTTGAATCACAAACAAACAAACAAATAAACCAGCAAAATTGCTCTGTTTGTGTGTGTGTGCAAAAATCAATTCAATTGACTGGAAAATGAAAAAATTGCACACAAATAATCGACGTCAAAAATGCCAACGGCGGCCAGTGGCAATTGGAAAAAATATCGAAAAATTGCGGGCCAATATTTCGAAAGCCCATCGGCAGCGCTGTGAAGCGAAGCCGAGTGGCCTAAACAAGCGCAAACGCTTAATTACGCAGCGCTGAAAAAAACAAGTCGAGGGAATGCGCGAGGAATGCGTGGAACGCGTGTGCGCCGCTTTGGCGCGTTGAGCGCACATTTGGCGGATGCATTTCATGCGTGCGTGGCCTGAGCAGCGGACAGCAATGCAAGCTGACAGCAACATTGCGTTTCGCTTATCTGCCGCGAATATCGAAACGAAAACGTACACGAAACGCACATCTGAGCGGCGCTGACGGACAACGGCGGCGATAAGTGCGCGACGGTGCGAGTAAACGTGGCGGGCAGTGCGCGCAAAAGTGGCGGCTGCTCAGAAATGTTGAGATGAATGAGCTTCGGTTTGGTTGTGTTCAATATTTTCGAATATTTAATTTGTATTCTTAAACAAAGAATTTTTAAAATTAATTTTGAATTGAAGCACAGTGGAGAATTAAAGCAATCTACAAAAATAATTTGGTTGACCATAAGTCGACGAAAGTTGGACTTCTTAAAGGTAAACAAGTGCTGAAAATAAAATAATTTTTAATGAAGTTTTAAATGCTTTGCATAGACTTTGAATGAAACTTTTGAATTCTAGTCGAATTAAATATATTAAGTTTAATTATTTTTTATTTTTAGCGGCAATAAAAATAACATTCAAGAGTAAAATTAATAGATTACTGCAGAGTTGTTGAGATTAAATAAAAGAAAAAAACAAAAAATTAGAGGTGTTCACTATATGCGGCAACTGCTCTGTCAGATCATAAACGCAATGTAAATGAGAAGCAACAACAAATAAGGGAAACACATTTCGGTTACCGAAAATGGAAAAGGTGTCGAATTATTTCTCACTGAGAGTACTTTCACCGAGTTTGAAGTCAAAAGAAGTAAAAAATCATCTTTCTTCATACAAACTTTTAACCCTTGATTCACTTCTTTGAGTTTAAATTTTCAAAAAATGAGAAACACGTGTCAAATTATTTTTCATTTTAAGTATTTTCACCAAATTCTTAAATTTTTCAACTTTGAAGTCAATAGGCCAATCGGTTCAGGGTTTTTTGTAGTTTTCCCGTAAACGCCCCTTAATTTTAAGTTCACCCCTTTAAAATTTTATTTTCGAAAAATTAAAAAATACGTGTCAAATTATTTTTGATTTGGAGTGTTTTTACCAACTTTGACATCAATAGACCCCGTTTCAGGGTTGTTTCGTAGTCTTTCGTACACGAACCTTGACTCTTAACATCGTTAAATTTAGATTTTCAAAAAATTGAAAAATATGTGTCGAATTATTTTTGATTTGCTGTATTTTCACCAAGTTTGAGATCAATAGGCCCATTATATAAAATTTCTTCATACAACACCTTAACCTATATTTAGGTTAAGACCCCGAATTTAAAAAGATCCCACCATAGCGGATGTTCATTTTTCGAGATGTACTTACAGTTAAAGTATCATAGCAAAGCAAAGAAACAAGTAAACAATTCAAAAAGAGCCCAACAATTGTTCAGCTTTTGTCAATGTAACTAACACAGCTTGTGAATGCCGCCAATCTCATTGCTCAGCTGTTGGCATACGCTACTTGATTGCATCACAGATTGGCTGCCAATGCTTCAGAATTACTCACGCTTTGCATTTGCAACGCTTGCATTTTCATTGGCAATTTGTAAACATTTCGCTTCGTGCAATGCTCTGCGGCATCGAAACTCTAATAATCTGACATCGTTATGTAAATTTTCATCAATAAGTGGCTGTAAGTAGCTGTTTGAAAGGTTACTCAGAGGTTTCAGTTCTTTTGTTTTTAGCTCTGCTAAATTATTCAGCATATGCGGGCAGCGTGACTGAACGTTGGCACTTATGACGAACCAATGCACGTGTGACACAATAATTGAATGTAACTTATGACGGCAGGTTGCGGCGATCGAGTTGGCCATATGAGGTAAGCGTTTTTGGAATATTTTGTATGAAAATGATGGGAAAATGTTTAATGTTTAGAGGCTATTTATGAAAACTTTGTTGCTATTTTTAATAATTATTTTGCTAAGCTATGGCGTGTCACATTTTTGGAAGTAGACTGTGTGATTTAGAAAGAATGTTATGTGTTTTAAAGACCGAAGTGGCAGCGACAGAGGCAAAGTAATAATTGAATAAACGCAACAGTTCACGCGGGAAGAAACTAACAGAAACTCAAGAACCACAGCTTCAACTTGATCAAAACTTCCATTTGTTTTTGCCTTAACATTTTATTAAGTCTTTCAAAACTGTTTGCATTTGATCAATAATGTGCAGTAAAAAAACAAAATTACTAATCAGTGCCTTGACAATGTGACGGTCACTGATTGAATCACATGACAGAGTGACAGAAATTGAAGATAAACTAATCACATTCACGCTAATTAAGAGATCTTGATTTTTTATATAAGCAAAGTTTGATGGTAATAATAATTTATTAAGACTCTTCAAATATAAACTCTGTTTTTAAACATTTAAAAACTGTTGTGTAATAAACTTGTAATGGTTGTAAAAGTTCAACAAAAACTCATAAAAAAAGGCGTTTTTTAATGTTCAACTCTTCGGCGTGGATTTTCTCCTAGCAGAGAATATATAAACGATGTGTAAATGTAGATGTAAATATGTAAATGATGTGTAAATGTCTTCAACTTCAAACTTTATGAGTTGAAATCATTAACTTCAAACCGTCTAATCAACACTTTTGACATAATTAAATCTTTGAAAGCATTCTTTGAGCATCTGTTTTAGAGTTGGTTCGGAAAAGTAGAAGTAAAAATTTATATTAAATATTGTCCGTAAGCACGAAATTCGATAAATCCAATGTCATCAAATATTGTTTATTTATATTTCAGAGAGAAGATATCCACTGTCCTTTCGAACCTCAGCTTAAGGATAAAGTTGGCATAAGACTTAAAAGTTATTGGCTTATGTCATGTTGTGAATAAATCAATTTGCATAAATTAAGTCATAAATTATAATATTTACATATTTCTATAAAAATATTTTCTGTTCCAAAGATGAAATCATGGAATGAATCAATGAATGGTTCAATGATTTTTTCAATTGGCAGTTGAAATCAGCGATTAGAACTTCATCATTTTATTATTGGCATTGCGTTATTTTAAGTAGATTTTCTCACAGTGTACGTTCGGCTCCTCATCGTGACTGCAACTGGCAGTCAGTTACACTTAACGAACTTACAATTAATCGACTACAAATCACTTGTAATGTTCTGGCAATTGTTTCAAGTAATTTCTAGTCGTTCATATTTCGATATCGAGACTCATTTGTGCGGCTATGACTGATCAGATATACGTCGAGCTTTTGACACTCAAACTAGTGCGCACGACCACAGAAAACATAAACACTTAATCCACTCGTAGAGAGACCATTGACAAGTGTTTGATTTGCAGCGATTTAGTTTTATCATTCACTGGACAACTGTCGCAGGGCACGCCGCCATTTGTGCGACAATTGCATTATTTATTAGACATGCGCGCGGCACTGCCCAACGCCGAGACACTTAATTTGAAAAGCATTACAATTAACTGCGCCAAATGCAAAACGATTCGCCAGCAGTGGCGCACATGGAAAGTGTTTCGCCAGACAACGTCCGTAAGCGAAGCCGCGCTGCTAATTGCATATCAATGTTTGCCCGCTGCAGCACGATTTGCTTTGCCTTTTCGCAGCGTTTGTTGGCATTCCGTTGTCCAGTGTGCTTCCTTGTGCAACACTAAAGTGTTTATGAATAATGCCAGCCAACAGGTTGCAGCGATTTTTGATGCATTTTCAGACAGTGGCTGATTAATTAGTTGGACAATGAGTGGAAAAAGTGTTGGCGCAGCTTAGAAAAAAAGTCAACAAATGATTGGCGATAGTAAATATTAGTGTCCGACCGAAGATGGATTTTTTGGTCGAAGCCGAATACTCGGCGTAACTAAAATATTCGGTCTTAGGCCGAAGCCCAACCCTAATAATTTTTTTTATATTTTTTTAAGGAAAAAAACTGACTATATTTAGCCATTTTTTATCTACTTACTTCTTCTTCATTTGAGTAGACAAAAAAACGAAAACACTTAGTTTCTAACAAAAACAAGAACTAAACTGACATAAATAACTGATTAGAAATAATTTGTAATCGCAATCTTGGTGTCCCAAATATCGATAAAACCTGATATTTAAAAAAATACTTCGAAATAGAGCAAATGGACTAACCTTCGGCTAAATTATTCGGCTATTTTGGCCAAAGCCGACGATTTCAAATTGACCGAATAAGCCAAATACCGAAGCCGAAAATAAATATTCGGCTGGACACTAGTAAATATGTGGTTGTTAGTGTCATTTATTGGTCTCCGTATACAGTAGACACTCTATCAATGCAACTCTTAATACATTCTCACAAAATAAATCTGCCACAAGAAGCTCTAAAATGTGCCTAAGATTATATATGAAATGTTCAAATGTTGCATGCAAAAGTCGAGCTTCTCTGCTGCAATTTTTTTTCTTAACCCTATGTGGTATTTGTAACTGGCAGCTGCTGACTAAACTGACAGCTCAGCATTGCATCAGCTGTGATCTCATGTTGCGAAGTTCACACTTCGAACATGGTTTGCGGATTGCATACATTTTCATCGATGACTCGTCATGCACTTCCAGTTGACTGACATGTTGAAGTGCAGAGCAATGAGCTCATATTCAGAGAAATAAATATGTCATGATCAGCTGCCACTTTCCAACATTTTACTTGACAGTGGCTTGATTTCAACTTATGGGAATTCAAATAAAACTATGACCTTGATTTTTAGCTGGCTTTGGCAGTTCAAGACGAGTCTTGACGTTAGAATCCTAGTTCGGCCTGTTGAAACACTCAACTACTTCAATCTCTATGCATCAAGAGTAGCTGAGAAGTAAAAGAAATGCACAAGTGCGCAAGAGAGGTTTATGAAATTTTTCCTCTGTCTAAGAAACACAAATCTTCCGGAAGGAAAAGGAAAGACCGTACCTGAACTTAAAAAAAAGAAAAAGTCGAAGTTACTTAAAATTTCAAGTTGTAAAAGGACAGACGACATTTAAAACAATTTTGCCTTTAATATTTAACCCTACGGTCCATAACCAGCTGGATGAACGGGAGTCCATAACCAGGGTACCCGGGTACCTAGTGCAGTTTTTTCGTTTATATTCAAATAAAATAATATATATCTGCACAGATTACTAGAAACGCTTAGTTTTTACATATGAACTGTACAAATTTCATGTTTGTATGATAATACTGGTTTCTATAGGCATTTTGTACCTAACAGGCACACAAAAGTAAACAGAAATTGGTTTTATAAGGCTTGGTTTTTTGCTTGTTTTTGGTACCTGCTTGTGAATTGTTTGTGTTTTTAGGTAGCAAATGTTCAGCTACGCTAGAAAAAGAATAGATTTCAATGATTTCGTCATTATAAGTTAAACAGTTGAACAGTGAAGTTGAAGAAAAATGAACCGCAAAATATAATTTTTAACTGAAAGACAATATCTGCGTTTGAGTGAAGAAGCCAGAAGCAGATATATTGAGTCTTTACTTGATGATATGACTGAGAATGACGACGCTTTAGTGCCAATTGAAGAAGAAGAAGAGGTATTTACTGGAGAAGTGCAAGACTCAGAGAGTGAAGACTGGGACAATGACAACGAAATTCTAGCCGCTATTGACACGCCAATGCAAATTGAGCAAGATGTATTTGAAGATGAAAGTGACAATGAAACTGATATGGTTGAAGAAAATGCACCAACATCAAGCACAACAGAAAGTATGATTGCACGTGATGGTACTCAATGGCAACCAACACCACCTGTAAGGAGTCACAACATCAGTAGAACTCGCAGTGGTCCATTACGAATGACGGAAAGTATGAAGTATGACTGGTATGCAAGGCTTCAAGAGTTATTTTACAATAGAAATGGTCGATATAATCGTGCGTCATACCAACAAAAAAGCCAATTCAACTTATGATACCGTTTGTCGTTTTTCTACAATATGCACGATGTTAGTGCTTTCGCGGCATACACTATATTTTATGAGAATACCACAACTGTTCCATATCAAACAACACGGAGAAAACGGCTTTTGCGTAAACTTGCTGAAGATTTGTGTGCGCCAATAATAGAAGAAAGAGTAACCAATCCAAAACAGCAATTGAGAGCTTTTTGGGAAGACCAGTGGAGACGGTAACCTATACCGAGCAGCCATCTACTTCTACGGCCGCTTCTACTGATGGCAGGCAGCCAATAACAGGAAGCTGTTATTTGTGCGCTTCTTTGCCAGATAAAAGGAGAAGAAAGACGAGAAAAGTCTACAGCGTTTGCAAGAAACCAGTTTGCGATCAACATACTAAAACAATATCAAAATGTTTTCCATGTTTCAACAATGACTCAACATTAGACATCATATATTAGAAATAAGTTAAAATGAATAAAATATAAATAATTCAACTAAGAAACAATTACATTTCATATTTTACACATCAATAAACATTATGAAACAAAATAAAAATAAAACAAACGTTTTTTCTTTGAAATATAAGGTAATTTGCACTAAGGTACCCGGGTACCCTGGTCATGGACCCCTGTATGCAAAAACATTAAACTCATTTTTTGGTTAATATATTTAACCAAATTTGATAAACTTTTTTCTAGTCTCTAAGTTTAGCCGAAATGTCTGATGATCTGGAGTTTCATGTTGATATCTTCAATATTATAGGAACAGCAGCACTTTAAAGTTCAAATTGTTACCCAGGTACCCGGTTATGGACCGTAGGGTTAAGTCAGTTTACACCTTTAAAACGGCTCTACAGCTTTGCAACTCTAAAGCTAGAAAAATTTTCCAGATTTGTGGAAGAACAATTCTTAAAAACGCCTCCAACGCTAGAATTGATCTCAAAATGCTTCAAAATGAGCTCATGCAACAATCTTTAATATATCATAACATATATATTTACTTATATATAATTTGCATTATTATTACTGGCTAACAATTTACATTCTTCTCGTGCGTCTTGCATATTCAGTGAAATTTGCCTTCAGTGCTTTGCAATTTGTATCGGCAGCTGCTGACTGCCGACTTTCAACTGCCAACCGATTATTTATGCACCACTTTAAATTATTTCTATTGATCACTTTTGCATAAAACCGCTTTATATGGCCATGTTGGCGGTGTTTGCGCGTTGCATTTTTTATGGCCAATTGAACGCTTCGGCCATGCGTCAAGCCGAATGGGTTAAATCTTTAAATGCCACATGAGAAATCAGCATTTAAATGCAACTCGTATATCTTCCGGCTGATGCCATAACGCTTTTCATTTGCATACAATTTTGTATTTACAATGAAATTTGAGCGCTGCCCTCACCCTTTGCGCTGCGCGGAAATGCGACATTTGTCAGGTGGCCGACCGCGATTGATGCATTGATATAATTTCCATGCGGCTTGCAGTGGCGAACTTTGAACGAGTGAAAAACGTGGAAATCCCTACAAAACTTAAACAATTTTCGGCTGACTGGATGATAGGGAAAAATGCGGGTAGTGTTGTCAGAGTGTGTGTGTGTGTGTGCATGGTCAGAATTTTTTAAGTTTTATGTTTGGAAATGAATTTTTTTAATCATCATCGATTGTGCGCAATAAAATGTTGCATGAATATTTGCTGCCTTGATGTGAGGAAATCTTTTTGAATAGATAGCAAAATTTGCATATTTAAATGAAATTTTAATGAAAATGCAAAACAAGTGAGTGATTAGAAAGACAGTACAGAAGCCACAGTTGAATGAATTGACACCAAGAAACTCTGTAACTCTGAGTATTTGAGAAAAACTAGTTTGATTAAAAAACGAACAAATTGAAGTGGTTTAAATCGATCTTTAATGGGTCACAGGGATCGATAGGAAGTGAAATTCCAAGGATGAAAAGTCTCCTACGAGCTTATTCAGCGAATTTAGATATAAAATGTCAAACGTTCTTTTCGTTATTACTTGATCCATGATTCCAACAAAAGACCTTAGAAGATGAAATAAATTCCTGGAAATATCTAACAACGATTCAATGGTTTCTTCTTATTCTTCTTGACTGGCACCAGCTAAGCTGACCTGTCAATGGTTTACTATGATTAAAATCTGCTGTTCGACTGAGACTAAGAGATTGAAAGAGATTTGGTCGGAGAGGTTTTTATCGGGATACAAGGTTTTTGGGTGCTCGAATTCGAATACTTTTTGTAATACTTTAAAAGAAGACTTCCTTGTTTTTCAATTTAAATTAATTACATAAAATTAATTACTTCAAATTAATAAATTAAATATCTATAAATTCTTCGAAATGGGGGATTCCGTCCTTATTTTTCAAGTAAAATTATTTACTTTAAATTAAAGTTAATTAAATAAAATTAAATATCTTCAAATTATTCGGAAGAGGGGGATTCCATACACAATGTTTGAACCCCATTTGCATCCAAAAATGTTTATTGCAAACAAATATTTTTGGAAGTTTGACCACATAAACCTCTCTTGTGTACTGCAATGAACTCCGATATGATTCTATGAGTCTATGATTCTACAGATTTTATTACAATAGTCATATTGTCAAAGTTGGTAACTTAAAAAGAAAATACAAAGATAATATTTCATGCATTTAATGGTTACAAGAAGAGGCCCGCCCATTCCCACGGTCCACCGAGCCTGGTTTTTATCTTCGCAACCTAATCTCACTTTAATTTGCTCTCAAAAGTTTTCTGAAAAGACTACAGTCCTCGTTAGATATAAATTGAGTCAAGATTTGAACCAAAGACCCACTGATTTGTAACAAAAGACACTAGTCACTGCTAAGTTTAGTCAAGAAAACCCCAACAAAAACACGGATCAGAATGAAAACAATTTAAGTGAGCTGGATAATAATTCTGCTTTAAATTAGTTTCAAAAATTTAATTTGATTCAAAGTAAGTAAAAAAAATTCAATCTCAAATTAACAACTTTATTGTAATTTTCTATAAAGTATTAAAAAATTACATGGAACTATAAAATTGGCCCCGGAATACGCTGAAAAGACTTTGGCCTCCAATAGATGTTAGTTGAGTCGAGATTTGAACCAAAGACCCATGGATTTGTGATGAAACCAACGAGTCGCTGAGATGTTTAGTCAAGAAAAATTACTTATGTTCGATATAGTTTAAGAAATCAACTCATTTAAATCTTTAAAAAAATTTTAAATTTAAAAATTTTATGGAACTTAAGAACTAAAACTGTGAATTTTTATTTAAAAAATTGTTTAAACATTTTAAACCTCAGTGTAAAATTTATGTGAAATGGTTAGCAATGATTTGAATGGGTTTGTATTTTCCAGAAAATATTAGTGGTATTCACAAAACGTCACAGCTACGCGCCAAAGCATGAAATAAACTAAGTTAGTCTATGCATTTCTTAATAATATGTAAAAAAATTACACACCCTACACAACTATGTTTCTGCCAAAAGTACTTTCGATATCTGTTCAAACTATTTGGACGAGAAAGCTTCTCAGAATGTAATAAATCTGCCACCTTCTTCTTTAGATTTTACAGTTTAGGCCTATTTGAGGCACTCGTGGTGTTCCTGTCACAAACTGTAAATAGCGTCAATCACCGCGCAACAATTTGTGGGTGTGTTATGTGACCGTCAGCCATGAAAATATTTTAGAACAAAACCAAAAAATCGCTTTGATGCCAACAAATTTGCTTATCTCAAATGATATCTTTATGCAACAAATACAATTACAACAACAATCATTGTAACAATAATAACAACAACAATAAACACATAAAAGAGCCCACATATTTATTAAATGCTCGTCAAATTGCACCAATGTGCGATATTCAATTGATTTGATTTACGTATCGAAGCAAAGTTGCGTATCTGAAATGCGAGCGAAACGCAGTTGAACCGCATGACGTCACAACAACAAAAACAACAACAATATGAACACCAGTTGAAGCAACGTTAAATGTGGCATTTCGTCGCATTGGCGCTGCGGTTTGTTGTTGCACGCGACCGCATGTGGGTGAATGACTGGCGCGGAAACCTGGCAAACGCGCGTTTTGTGTGCGTGCGGCTTAAATGGAAACGTTTAAACGCTCGTTGGCGGCAACAACGTTGACAGCGACATGGCCAAGATTTTAATTTGTTTTACTAGATTTCATTAAAATCAGTCTTCAGCGGCTTTATTGTTGTTGTGCATTTTTCAACTGCCACAAACGCATCGCTGTTAAATTAGTTAACAGCATTGGCCGCATTTGTGCATTGGAGGCTGCAGAACGCGCCGTCAATTACAGTTGCTGGCAGTAAGAGAAAAAATTGTATGCAAAAGAGCGCAGTGCGCACATACAAAGCCACTTGCATATTTTCATATTCTCTTGCAACAAAAAAAAAATAAATAAATTCTTGAAAGCGATGATTTCATTGTTGCTGACTGTGCGCGTTTAAATTCATTTTTTTCTTGCCTTTTATTTCAATTTGTATTGCAATTTGAATTTGTGACAAATCATTTCAGCAACGATTTCTTAAATGATTTTAATTGCAGTTTGTCGCCAGTGCTGCGACGGTTGCTGTGTAACGACGCGTCAATTGTGTTGCAAACGGCAAAGTGGCGACTGGAACACATCTGCAACAACCCAACATCACTCAACTAATTTGTCATTGAGTCGAGTTTCAGACACTAAATCGAATCCAGTTGAAAGTGTTAGAAATACAGTGCCAAATATAGTTTTCTAGTCTTTAAGATTTTATGTCAAACATAACTTCGATAACTACTTCAGAGTTTGATTTCCAAAAAAATTAAAAACACGTATCGAATTATTTTACATATTAAGTGCTTTCACTAAGCTTAAAGTCAAAAGGACCATTTTTCAACTTTTAACCCTTGGTTCACCCGTCAGATTTCGATTTTCAAAGAAGTGAAAAGAACAGTTCTAATTATTTCTCATTAAGAGTACTTTCACCAAGTTTGAAGTCAATGGACTCATTAATTCATGTTTTTTCACAGTTTCTCTTCATATAAACTTTTAACACCTCATTGAACCCGTCAGTTTTTTATTTTTGAAAAAAATATCGAGTTTTTTTTTATTAAATAGAAGTTTCTCTTATGCCTTGTTCAGGTGACAAATATTAATAATAACTTTAAAAATAAAAAAAAATATATAAAAATAATACAAAAATCAAATATATAAATACTTGTCAACTAAAAGGGCTCTAACTTTATAAGAACGTTGCCTTTCGATTATGGCTTAGAGAACGACAATGCCTCACGGGACAGCAAAAGAGAATAGATATTGGACCTTCAGACACAAGAACATATTCAACAAGGAGACACCTAGAACGGCTCTTACTTTGCAAGAAAGTTACCTGTAAATGATGGTCAAAGAACACCAACGAATCCTGGGACAGACATTCGCAAAAGAGGATGGATTATGGATCTTTGGACATGTGAACACCCTCAAAACGGAGGAACCTAGAACGGTTCCAACTTGATAGGGAAGTTATCTGTAGATTATGGTCAGAGAACGACAACGCATTCTGGAATAACCATCGGCAAAGAAGAATGGATCATGGATCTGCAGACACAGGAACATACTCAACAAGGAGGCACCTAGAAGGGCTCTAAATTTAAAAGAACGTTGCCTTTAGATTATGGTTTAGAGAACGACAGCGCATCTTGGAATAACCATCGGCAAAGCAGAATTCATCATGGATCTTTATACACAGGAACATACTCAACAAGGAGGCACCTAGAAAGGCTCTTACTTTATAAGAAAGTTACCTGTTGATTATGGTCATAGAACAACAACACATGGATGGATGGATTATGGACCTTCAGACACAAGAACATAGTTACACGAAAGTAGAAATTGAACCGATAGATCCTTGAATCTTCAGACAGAAATGGAAGTGGCCAGGTCACATACTCCACAAAGAAGAAAACTGCATTGCGAAAGTCTTATGGAGTGGAACCCACTAGCTAGCAAAAACAGGGCACCCGGTAGGCCTCCTGAGACCTAGAAAAGGTAAGTTGATCGTGAGTACGGTTGGTCGATCGTGACCGTCGGGTTTAGTTGAAACAAGTACCGAATACAGTTGGACAATGAAGCTCTGGCAAAAAATGTGTTCGATGCGATAGTTGGAGGTCAACGGCAAAGAGGGAGCTCGTGTCTCCGATTGAAGGAAGCTAAGTGGAGAAGGCTCTATCATCTCTTGGTGTGACCAACTGGAGAAGGCGCGCGCAAAGCAGAGGCGCCTGGAGAGAGGTTTTGTCACAGGCCGTAACCCAGTAAAGGGTTGTTATGGCCAGTTAAGTAAGTAAGTAAGAATGCGTGGCTTCTTAGAAAGCTGCGAAATAAATGAAATATTCTCTTTTAATGCCAAACACCACTTTGGGGAATACAATGATTGTGTACAGTTAAAATAACTGTTCTATCTTTCAGGAATAGAATAGCGCGTCTGTTTAATACAAATTAACTTGGCAACAATGCATTAACCCTTTCAGGCCGACTTTAAGTGCTTGAAAACTGGCAGATTTTCAGTACTCAATTGGATTACTTGAGAACATTTGTTATTCCAAATTAACCTATAAACTTGAATTTTTTTGTTTTGCTTAATTGAACTTTTGAAAAATTCTACTAAGTAGATTTTGGTTTTATTTATCGTTTGAATAAATTATAATATAATTTATTATAATTTATCAATATTATTGAGGTTTGAATTGAGAAATATTTCTAAAATTTTTTATTTCAAAATCCCCAAAAAATTATCAACAAACTTAGGGTCGGCTCTGAAAGGGTTATCAACAGGCAGTGGCACAATGCGCAGCCGAATGAGCAGCGGCTAAAATGCAAACAACGCACAAATGACATACAGACCGACAGAGGCACACATTGCGCCGCACAGGCGACAAGCGTCAAATGTTGCGCGCCAAAGAATTCCGCACTGTGCGCGTCATGGCGTCTTGTTGCACGCGCGTTCAAGTGGCGCACACAGCGCGAAGCAGAGCAAACAAAAAATGGCAGCATAAACTGTGTCAGTGTTAACGAACGCGTCAGCAATTCGTGCAACAAAATATTACAAAACAACAACAACAGCGATTTGCATGTGAGAGCGCGCAGTCGACGCCACTTGAAGATGCGCCGGCGTACAAATGAATGGGCCGGCCCTGCGCCCTTTCGACGCGTGCAACAGCCGCCAGCTGTTGCAGCGGGAGCAGAGAAGAAGGTGCCAAAGTAGAAATCAAAATGACACCTAAACACTGCAACTGTGACGTTGTCTGCGGCAAACAGTGCGGCGAGCCAGTTTGCAAATGCGCCGACAGCGAGCGGGCGGCTTAAAGTGTCGGCCAACTTTCGTTTGTTGCCTTACTTCACGCTTGCCATATCTTGATTTTCTTAACATTTTGCCACTCAAACATTTGTAGGTGCAAAATGTGCGGCCACTAATTGCACGTATTGTCTGTCGGTCGGCTGGTCGGTCGGCCTGCGGTGTATGGTTTTGCCAATGTTCTGGCTACTGTTGTCTGTTGTTGTTGCTGTTTGCCGTTCGACACTCACTTTTTGACACTTGAGTGCAGTACGAGTCGGCAGCAACAACAAAAAAACACAACAACAATTGCAACTTGAGGCAATAAGCAAAAAAATGTCCAGTTTTATGGTGTGTGGGAATATTTTCGAGGGTGTTGATTTGACACTTTCGCGCTCGGATTTGCCACTTCACGTGCAGAAAGTTGGCTGCCAAACTGGGAAATTTAAATTTTGAATAAACTTAACGAGTCTTTAGGAAATTTGCATATAGTTTTGGTTAGATTTTGGGTAAAACTTGCCTTTCAAACCTTTGCAATGGAAAATGTTAACAATATTTTGTGACTGGGATATAAGTTGTGATAGGGAAATCGTTATATTTTAATGCTAAATTTACTCGTTTTTATTGAACCCAATATATAACTTTATAAAGGTGTCAAGTATCTGGGAATTCACCTGAATTCAAAGCTTAGTTGGAAGGCCAACATTGCAAAAAAAAACATGAGAAGCGACCTGCACCATTTACTGATCCAAATGGGTCTAGGCAACCAAATGGTATTTGTATCTTTGCATCAATCCTTCGCTAAGAAACGGCTGTGGAATCCAACCTTCTATATGACGCTTTCAATATGGTGGCCATCTCTAAAAAGGATCAACTATAGTTAAGTGGGACCCCAGACATCTTTGTAACTGGAGCTTTCCGCAGCACTTCTATGAAGACTCATTTCACTCTACTTCACTGGATGCCTTCTATGTTCTTAAGAAAATTTCATGTCAAGACAGGCAATAACTAGGTTGAACTAAACTCTATGTTCCTGATATGATTGTGCGACAATTCGGGGGTCATGGCATATGACCTGGTATAGAGTAACAAAAGCCTAGCTGGGTTTTGCAAAGTTAGTTGCGTTTTAAAAGTTATAACCGTCTAAAGTTTGTATGGGTTAGTGTGTTTTCGAAATCACTTTTCCTTTACATGTAAGTCGTAAGATATTCAATATTTTTATTGCTCTCTTCAGTAAATTTGCAGCTAGTGTTAAGTGTGACAAATTCTGTGAACATTCATTAGCTAAAACAACTTTATTTCACAGAAATTTCAGCGGAAATCAATTCCGCGCCCTAACGAGGTGGACCTTATATCAGATATACAAAGGTCTTGTCACAGGTTGGATACACACCAACAAATATTGACTACTATACGACGTTTTTAGTTCAACAATAGGTAAATTGATTCACTTTCTACATATCAGTAGGAAGGAATGGATTGAAAACTAAGTGTTGAGTGATTTGACATTTACACAAATCTAATTCAATATTAGAGTGGGATATTTTCCAGGAAACTGAATAGAACTTCGTTTACCCATGTTTCAAGCTAAAGTCGCGGTTATACTGTAGGACCCGAAGGGGTTCCTTTATAATGCTCTCTCCAATGCACGTGCACGTATTTGCATAGTCAATCAGTAGTTTACAGACTATTATTTCCGAGATAGTAACCTATAGACTAGGGTTGAGTGAGATATTCTCTACAAAACTGAGACAAAAAATCTCACTTTGCTTTCAGAATACTGCAGCATCTTTTCAGCAGGTGCCATGACTAAACGGTAGTCTTCTTAGAAGTTCCTTTTCTATGATGTTTACAATATAAGTATTCACATCTACACAACTGGATAGTCAGGCAGTGGTTCACAGTACAAATATGGCTTTCTGCACTGATAACGAGGATTAAAATATTTCGAGATAGTAACCTGTAGAATAGGGAGAAGGACATGCAATGTATAAACGTTAGTGAGGAGACAACACAGGACCGTACTACTTGGAGATATCGAACGAGGACAGCCGACCCGAACTAGGACAAGGCTAGGAGAAAGAAGAAGAAGAAGAAGCTCCCTCGATAGCTGCAGCACCTTTCACGCTGAATCCACTGCATACTGACATGACCGACAGTGACCTTCTATTAATACCCATGTGGAGTGTACCGTGTATAAGATCCCAATTAAAGTGTTTAAAAGAAGACAAGTCCATATTATCCCAGTAGTCTCGAAGGTATGTTATGTTGTCTATAGAACACACCTACAATGGCATCAGATATACCTGGACAATACTAAACAGAAAGCGATTTGCACCAGAACGTAGGCCAGATCGCCCACAAAACAGTGATAGTGGTAGATACGCTTAGGGACTAAGTAAGGTAAGGTAAGACAGGTAGCGTGCTAGTTGTTCGATTCGTACATGCGGAGGCCAGAGAGGTCCAGTGTAATGCCCGAATAGGGAGGCAGGCTGCTAGTTATTTGATTTGTGTACTCAGAGGCCTCTGAGGCCCTTGTGATGACCGAAAAGGAAGTGGCAAACATTATCCAGAGCTCAACAGAGGTTAAAACCAATCTGAGTTTAGAATAACTTTGGCTCAGTTGAAAAAACCCTACTACCTACTTAAGGTTTAAAATCAATGGCACACACAGGGGAGGAAGGGGGTTAGGGGTTTAAACCTCTTAAGTTAAGTTGGACGAAACCCCCCAAAATGAAATGTTGTGTGCGCCACTGTGGCAAGCGTTATCCAGGGCTCAGTAATGGTTTTAAATAGTCTGAGCTTCGAACGAATCTGGCTATGTTCATCTGTTTTTCAATGACTATTTAAACTTACTTAAAAACAAGGATTGCTTTACAACAACTTTTGTTGAGGCTGGTTTTTGACGGAAGAAGATGTAACAACCAATGCCAGTTTTTAACTCTGGCTAGGAAAAGAACCTGAAAATTGTTCATCTCCCCGTTCCTCAATAATTTTAAGGAGGTTTCTACTACAAACGTTATTATTGTTAGTGAAAAAACAATGTTTACATTGGAATCCACGTGGTTTTTAGTGTAAATTCATTCCATGAAAACAAAAATCAATGAACCAATGGTTTACAAAATTAAATTTCAATCAATTCTCATTAAGATTTGGTTCAACACTGAGTGTAATATTGTGTTATAAAAATTAGGCTTGCGTTCCAATTTTTTTCTTTTAAATATTTCTATTAATGATTTCTTCATGTGAGTTATTTAAACAGAAATAAACATTCAAATATGGGTTATATTTTTGTATCAAAAAAATAGCAATTTACATTGTGAAATAATTGCAATCAAATATAAATAAAAATCATTCTATGACTAAAAAAAAGAGTTTGATGACTGATTTAACTTTGTAATACAAAAATCATCAAATATCTATTCAAAAAAATCAGGTCAAGTGACTTCCACTGCATTACTTTCTCTCTTTATTTATATGTACATATTTTTAATTAATTTTTTTTTCCTTAAATTTTGTCTCAAATGTGAACTCTCAATTGGAGAAGCATTATTCGGATTTAGTTAATTCATTTTAAACCACAACAAAGCGTTGCAACATTCTCAACCCATTTCAAAGTCTCCCACGCATTTGTCAGCCATGTTTAATTTAAATATTTCGTACACATTGTTTGGTGGTAATTTGACACCTTACATTAGCAATGTGTCAAATGTCAAACGTATTCTTCCGTTTCGCCATTGGCGGTTTGTCTAATTTCCAACTCACGTTTTTGATATACTTTCCCTCTGCGTTGACTGCTTCAAAGTGAGCAAAAAGAGGAAAAAAAGTAAAATGAAATGGCAACACTGTTTGCAGGCTTCGCCACAGATAAACACATCTACTCGATTTTATACAACTTGCAGAAGTATTTTCTTTGTAGACATTGTTTGCGAATTTTCTGCGGCATTATGTGCGTTTTGTGGGAGGGAACAATGCGAAACTTATTAAAGACGTGACTTAATAATGCGCTCGTTTCTACACTGTGGCAACGTGCTGCGCGCATTGAAACTGTCACTTACTTGATTTTTGATTTTGCGTGTTGCAAAATAATTTCTAATGGAATTTGCTGCAAGAAATGTGTAGCGAAAAGAAGGGCTTTAAATTATGAAAGGCGTGAGGAAACTTCGAGTGGGAGCTTAAAGTTAAGTCAAATGTGTGAAAATGGAAGAACAAATATTTCATGCTTTTGCCCACTTCATGTGTGAAAATTCTAGTTGCACAGTGCAACGCAGACTGACGCAGAGTCAATTTTTCCCAAAACGCATTTTTGAGTTTGTGTTGTACACTTTCGGTTTCTACTCAACCCAACTCTTTTTTTGTTGTTGTTGCAGTTGTGTTCGGCTCTTTATTTGGCTGCAGTTAAGATTACAACTTTTGGCCAAAGTGTTGTTTGCCATTTCCGTTGTGATTTCCTCGTTTCTTTGTTGTCGTTAGGAGGCAAAGGAAGCTAAAAACGGCTTTCAACAAATTTTTTTTCCAGCAAATATTTGCTGCATTCTTCGCCGTCGCCCACTGTGGCGCATTGTGCACATTGTGTGACAGCAACGACAATTGTAGTTTTTTGTTGCTGTGCTTTTTTTTCAACCAAGTGCAGACTAAAGTGTAAAATATTTAAAGGGAAACTGCAAGAATTGTAAACACAATCAGCGGCGGAATATTTGGTTTTCATTTCATATACAGAAATAAGAAACTAACGAGTGATGAGATTTGTTGAGGCTATGAGAGCAAGCTACAGATCTACATATATACGAACCCTTATAAAGAACGTTATTAGGGCGCTGGCTTTTATAATTGAGACTTCCAGTTGTAGATAATTCTGAGTAGCTTTAAACAACACGAATGGAGCCAATAATGTTTAAAGATCTAATCTCAGAACTCAGAGGTGGCTGACTGTCTTAATTACAGGTTATAGAAACTTTAAAGATTGTTACGAAGAAGTTACATATTCACTATGCTTAGAGGATACCGAGACTACATGTCAGTGTCTGAAAAGATTTCACAAACTGGAACCGTCATCCATAGAAGAGAAAGTTCACGACTCATTAGAGTCTATTCGAGATAATGAAAGAAAATAACACTATGACTAGACTAGACTAGACTAGACTGGGACTAGACTGAGACTAGACTGAGACTAGACTAGACTAGACTAGACTAGACTAAATAACACTAGACTAGACTAGACTCAGACTAGACTGAGACTAGACTGAGACTAGACTGAGACTAGATTGAGACTAGACTGAGATTAGACTGAGACTAGACTGAGACTAGATTAGACTAAATAACACTAGACTAGACTAGACTAGACTGAGACTAGACTGAGACTAGACTGAGACTAGACTGAGACTAGACTGAGACTAGACTGAGACTAGACTGAGACTAGACTGAGACTAGACTGAGACTAGACTGAGACTAGACTGAGACTAGACTGAGACTAGACTGAGACTAGACTGAGACTAGACTGAGACTAGACTGAGACTAGACTGAGACTAGACTGAGACTAGACTGAGACTAGACTGAGACTAGACTGAGACTAGACTGAGACTAGACTGAGACTAGACTGAGACTAGACTGAGACTAGACTGAGACTAGACTGAGACTAGACTGAGACTAGACTGAGACTAGACTGAGACTAGACTGAGACTAGACTGAGACTAGACTGAGACTAGACTGAGACTAGACTGAGACTAGACTGAGACTAGACTGAGACTAGACTGAGACTAGACTGAGACTAGACTGAGACTAGATTAGACTAGACTAGACTAGACTAGACTAGACTAGACTGAGACTAGATTAGAGTGGACTGGATTGGACTGGACGTTGATTTGAAGTGATTTGATTTAATTTAATATGATTAGACTTTATTTAACTTGACCTGACTTGATTTGACTTGAATTGAATTAGTGAAACTGTACTCTTATGCATTTTGATAATCATTTTGTTCAAATTTTGTATGACTAAACATTTTTTTGTTTGCCATTGTAACTTGAAGCTGACGGTACTATTCATTCTGATCCTGGTTTCATCTTCAAAAATGCAACTTCAATTCTTAAAGAAAATTTTGCCATAAATCTCACACTAGAGACTACTTCAAGTGTTTATTTCAATTTATTTATTTACTTCAAGAATTACTGATGAATTAAGACACTACAGAGAAGGCACTAGAGAGAAGACACTTGAGGGAAAGCAGAAACAATGTGATTTTGTCATTATGAATTTTGAAAAAGACACATTTTCAACTGACACCATCTTGTCCAAAATAACCTAAATTGCTTTCAATTACTCACCCATGATTTTCACAAGAATTGCATATTTTTTGTTTACTTACAAAATCAGTAAAATTTGAAGATTTATTCTTAAACTCACCTGCAATGAAAAGAAGAAAGAATAATTAATGAAAACATTTCACTAATAATTGCACTTATTAAAATAAATAAAATAAAATAAAATAAAAAAATTAAAAAATAAAACTTAAATTAAATTAAAATAAATCATAAAATATAAAAGTATCTTAAATATTTATGCATCTTAAAAATTTTAGTGCTTAGTCCAATCAATTCATATTTCTACCATTGAGTTACGGCCACTAACGGACACTTTCGAACCACTTCCTGCCCAGCATTACCTTCGAACCTGACGCTTTGACGCTGCCAGCTACGCCAAACGATCTGGCAACCTTACACACATGGCAGGCTTTCATTGTTCGGGCAGCTGTCAATCACGAACATACCGTTATAATTTAGAAAACATTAATTTTAATTGTGCTGCAGCGATGGACACAGATACCCCGCTCTGCCACGCCCCCCCCCCCTGGTTGTTGTCTTCCAAGATGCCTGCGCAGCGGATTCGGAGGCCGAGTAACTGAACGCTGAATGCGAAATGGCCGAACTGCAGCCAACCAACGTTTCATATATTTGTTGTTGTATTTTTTTTGTCAGTGTCATTTGCATATTTGATCGCGCGCAGTTTTTATAATTAGCCACATGCAGTTAAAGAGGGCAAAAAGAAAACTGCTGTGCAGGAAGTGCAGAGCGCAGGCAAGCGTGACCCACAAACGGCAGAGAGCGACGAAAAGAAAGACAAAAAAATGTAAGCTTGGAAGCGTGCAAAGAAGCAACACAATGCACAATGAAATCAGAAAATGCCTAAAGAGCAGTGGCAAAGTTATTTAAACGATAAACATCGCCACCTTCTGACGGCACTGCTGCCGTCATCATCATTGCCAGCTGCGCGACTTCCTCCTTCCTCCTTCGGTGCTTGAGGCCGCAACGAGATGCCGTCGCTGACAAATGCCAATGCAATGAAATCATATTACAACAAAAACAAATGCAAGCAACTGTATGCAACAACAATAAAAAAAACAACAGCAACAACAAGAACAACAATAAGACAGCAAGACTGGCCAGTAAGTACTTAGTGCCTTTGTCTTTGCTCTTCTAAAGTATTTTCTGGCTTAGTTTTGCGTTGACTTTGACTGCGCAGCTGCAGGCTGGGCAGCAAAAAACAAAAATAAAAATGAAAAAAGGCAGAAAATTAGATGCGCAACGACTTTGAAAAAACTGCAATGACAAAAAAAGTTGCATTCAACAAAGATCACAATAAGCTGATACAGTCATGTGGCAGCGCATTTTCAGTGCGTTTCAAAAGCAAGAACGGACAAAAGAATGAGCGAGCGAGCGAGATGGAGATATGCAGAAGTTGGCGGGTGGCAAGCAGCATTGCAGCCGCTGATCTGCATTGGCGACAGTTACAGCTGTGCGCGTTTTCATTGTCTCAACGATTCGGATTAGCAAGAAATGAGCGATTCGGTAGCATGAAGCATGGAGCATAGACCACCTACTCCCACCCGCTCACCTGTTCATTCTGTACCAAAAAAAATTCATTAAATTTACTTATTTTTAGTTTTAATTTTATTAGATTTTTCGCTGTGAAATATTAGTGTTTACTCTAAACAGTAAATAATAATTGATTCAATATTTTTCTGATTTTCTGATTTCGCTGATTCTGCACTTTGCTTTTGATGTAAGACTGACGTATTGGATAAAAGATCGAATTTTTAAGGAGTAGCTGTTTTGTTCATATAAAAATTATACTTAAACCTTCTTGCTTAGGTTGACAAAGTGTATCCCAATCAGTGACTCATGCATGATTTTATTTTAAAGAGCCAAACAACATTTGAAACTTTATTTTTCTTACACAGATAACTATTTAATCTCCCGCTTTAAAATCAAACATTTTCGCTCAAGTGTTTTTACGTAGCTTGTAAGTCTTTGTTTTTAATATGTTTTTTTTTGTCTGTAAGGTTTTCGTGGATCATTGACAGAATAAATTTTAAATTAAAATAATAGTTGTTTAGTGCACTAAAAGCAGTTAGCAATTGTAAAGCCACGTTTTACATGAGAGCAGCGCTTTTAAACAACTATGTGGCTTAAATTAGCGGCATTCACAATACATAGTGGTTGTCATTGTAGAAGATTCGAATATGAAGTCGTAAATTTTAATAGTGAACAATATTTTTGAAAGTCAGTTGATTCTTGGTTACTTTTGACACACCACAGGGTTGCATTTGTCTGGCAGAAGTGTACTTAGTATAATAAACATTTTTTAAACATTCAAAAAAAGTAGCGAGAAGAAGCAAAGAAATCAAAGAGTAGTACATGCTGTACAAGCCATTTATTTTTATTTGCTTTAGACTAAATTTATGCTTCTTACAGCTGCCGCAGATTGTGAATGCCTCCATTACTTACAACATAAATATGCATGTGTACCTACTAAACTTACATAAGTGCGCAAATATTCTCTTATATTACTAATGTTCTGCTTTATTCACTATGAAGAGATAAAGAATTTTCAAGTCAAGCTGTGCTGTGGTGTAGAATTACGCGGAATTTAATGAAGTCAAGGATGTCATTGTCGACACAATAACAAACAAGCACAAAAGACGCAGCTGCAGCGATAGAAGTTCAACTTAACTGTATGCAGGTTTAACTGCGCACAATGTGTAAGAAAGGAAAATAAAAAAAAAATTAAAATGAGAAATAAAAAAATTAAATTTAAAAGATTAAAAATTAAAAAAAAATTTTAACGATTAAAAATTAAAAAAATTAAAATTAAAAAAATTAAAATAAAAAAGAGATTAATAACTAAAAAAATAGCAACTAATTTAAAAAAAATTAAAAAAATCAAATTGAAAAGATTAAAAATTACCAAGAAATAACGATTTACAAAAGCCATCAAAAAAATAATAATTTAAAAATTTAAAAAAATTTATAAGATTAAAAATTACAAAAATAAAACTTAGATTAGAAATTAAAAAAATAAACGTTAAAAATATTACAATTATAAAAATGAAATTTATATTAAAAGATTTCAAATTAAAAAGATTAATTTAATAGATTAGATTTCAATTAAAAAAACAATTACACAAAAAAAACAATTAAAAAAATTAAATTAAAAAAAATTTAAATTAAAAAATTAAAACTTGACAACAAACATATTTTTACAAAATTTGTAATTTTGTATTAATTATTAAAAAAAACATGTATGCATTTAAAAATTCGGTTTTTCCTAAATTTAGTTTTTCATAGATTTTTATAATTTTATTATAGTATTTAATCGTTTTTTGTAAATTATTGGTTTCGTTTTTCGACTTCTCAATTTGAATTTTTATTGAAGTTTCATTTTACAGTCAACTCTGGTCCGTATGTAACTAGGCTAATTGTCGTGTTTGTAATGTGGCCCATTTTGTGGTTTGTATATTTGTCTCTATTTGTGTGTGTTTGTGTGTTCCAATTAATTCACACTCGCTGCTTAATTTCCACTTCAAGACCAAAATGCGTCAACGACAAGCTGCAAGACACAAAGTGGCGCGCACAATTAGCAGCCACTTAAGTGCAATAACAACAATAACAATAATAACAACAACAACGTCCATATACAATAGCCAACAACCAATACAACAGCAATGCAGCAAGACAATTGCAACAAAAGCGGGCAACGATTGCGATTGCGCCTCAAAAACGCATAAACAAATTGCAGTCTGTGTGTGTGTGTGAGAGTTTTTAATATTTTGATTAGCGATCAGTGTTGTTTGTTGTTGCAAGTCAGCAATTTGATTTTTAAGGCTGCACATACACCATTTATTTACAAACAACGCGACTTTTGCACTTCCTCACACACACTCTTACACACACACATATACATACAACTGTCAAAGGGCCGCCCTCGAAGTAGTAGCGATCTCAGCGAATGTAAATAAAAAACTGAGAAGAAAGTGTGCGCCTCACTGGGTGTTGTTGTTGTATGTGTTGTTGTGGCCGCATTGAACCCGCACAATTGCCGCTGGCTGACTGTTAGGGCTTTTATTGCTTTTATTGTTGTTGTTGCTATTGCGGCTTGCAGCGTACATCATTTGTCGCCCATTGCCGCTCAACAGTTGAACAGTTATTTGTGGTTAATGAGTTCGATTGCAACGCAAATGTTTTCCGTTTGTTACAACCAGCAGCAGCAGCAGTGTTGTTGTTCTTATTGTTAGTTTTTTGTGTCTAAACATATTCAGCGTCAAAAGCGTTCACTTTGACATTAAGACAAAAACACTAGAGAGTTGCTGTGTATGTAATGGTTGTTGTTGTAAACGTCAATTGAAGTGTTTGACAATTATGTAGTAGTCTATGTATTATTTATTCGAATAAAATTTTTTATTTAAAATTAAAAATGCATAAAATATTTCATAGGCTTTGAAGCGCGAGTCTCATATTGCGGTTAGAGTGCGACTCAGCCAGCAACAACACAGAATCATGTGTATGTTCCAATAAAATTTTAGCAAGAAGACGTTCATCGAACCAAGTGTCATTTATATTCATTGAGATTTTCTGCCATTTCATCATAACTGGCGATACCAGCGTTGCCAGATGATCGGTATTAAGATTTTCTTCCAGATTTTTGACAATGGCAAAGAATTTCCTCAGGAGAACTTTTAAAAGATTTAAATTTTTTCCTTGAAGGGATTTTAAGCCTTTAGTGGACTTTGGAAACATTTTTGCAAAACATTGTAAAATCAGATTTAAATCAGATTCAAATATTCTCTTCGGAGAGTTTTCAAGTCTTAAGTGGACTCTTGAAAAATGTTTGGAATATAAAATCAATTTGTGAAACATTGCAAAAGGCAAAACTTTTTTTTAGCGATTTTGGTAACAAAACGTTTGATGAATGAATTGAATGAATGTATGAATTGATTGAATGAATGCAATTTAATTGATTGAAATAATGCATGAATGGACTGAATTGAATAGAATTAGAGAGCTGTATGAACCAATTGGTGAATATTGAGTGAATTAATTGATTGAATTGATTTGAGTTAAATTCATTTTTTGTAATTAATAAATTTAATGAATTGAATACATAAATTCCTTCAATTTATTGAGTAAATTGAATAAAGTGAATTGAATGAATTGAATAAATTAAATGAAATGAGTTTAATAATGTATTAACTTATTTTATAAAGTGATTTTAATGATTTTAATGACTTTAATGAATGAAATTAATGACTTCAATTATTTAAATGAATGAATTCAATAAATTTAATTTAACGACTTGAGTGAATTAAATGAGCTGAATGAGTTGAATGATTTGATTTATGAATTGAATTTTTTAAGTTTTCTTAAACAAATTTATTTAATCGAATAAATTGAATGAAATAAACTAAATGGATTTTATGAACTTAGTGACTTTTATGAAGTTAATCAATTCAATGAATTGAATGACTTCAGTATATTTAATGAACTAAACTAATTGAGTAACTTAAACAGTTTTAATGAATGCATTTAGTTGAATTGAATGAAATTTATGAATTGAATGAATTTAATAAATTGAGGGAATTCAAGGAATGGAATGTTCATTTAATGACTTTAATGAATTCAATCAATTTAATTTAACGACTTTACTGAATTGAAGGAACTGAATGAATCATTTGAAAGAATTTATTTAGTGTGAGAAAATTAAACAAAATTTATGAATTTAAGAAATTAATTCAATCAAGAGAATTGTATAAACGGAATGGATTTGATGAATTTAACGACTATAATTAATTGAATGATTTAAATAATTGTAATAAATTTATTTAGTTGAATAAATTGAATGAAAATTGTGAATTTAATAAATTGAATAAATTGACTGAGTACGATGAATTGAACGATGAATTAATAAATTTATTTAAGTGAATGAATTATGTTACTTGAATGCATTGATTAACTTTAATAAATTGAATGATTTAAATAATTTCAACTATTTTATATAGTGGAATAAACTAAATGATTTTAAGTAATTAAACAAAAGGAGTGAATGACTTTAAAGAATCAAATGACTTTAATGACTTTAATAACTTCAATGACTTAAATACCTTGAACCAATTTATTTTGTTGAATAATTTGCAAGAAATTAATGAATAAATTAAATTGAATCAATTCAAGGAGTTCAATTAATTGAATGAACTGAAGGAATTTATTGAATTCATTTAATTTAATGAATTGAAATTCTTGAAAGCATTGAGTAAATAAATTGAATGATTTAAATAATTTGAACGAATTGATTTGAATCGGATGAATTAATGAGTTAATTGGTGAATTAAATTAATGAATTAATTCTTGAATAAATTAATAAATGAATTAATTAATTCAAATTGAATTGATTAATCAAATTAATTTACTTAACTAATCAATTAATTTCAATTTGAATTAATTTAATGAAAAACCTGCGGAAAGTGAGGTAACTAATTGAATTGAATAAACTGGATGAATTTTGAGAATTGAATTGATTGGCAGAATTGAATGAGCAAAATGAATGGAATGATTTTAATATTTTGAATCAATTGATTTGGTTGAATGAATTATTTATGAATGAATTGGATGATTTGAATGAATAAAATGAGCAAATAAAATGAGTCAGAAAATTTAATGAATTGAATAAACCGAGTGATTAAAATAAATTGAATTGAATAATTAAATTCAATAAAAAATTAAATTGAATTAAGATGATTAAATTGAATTAATATAAAAAGTGAATTGGGCTCACTTATTGAATTAAATAAATTGAATAAATTACAAATACTGAATTGATTGCAAGAATTTAATAAATGCAATGACTTTAATATTTTGAATCCATTGATTTGGTTGAATGAATTAGATGAATTAATGAATTAGATTGAGTGAAATGAATAAAATGAGTAAATTCATTTACTCATTTTTAAGTGAGTAAATTGATTGAATTGAATAAACCGAGTGATTGAATTAAATTTAATTGAATAATGAAATTAAATAAAAAAATTAAAATTAATTTAGATGAAAAAGTTAACAAAAGCTATTTTGATGGCGAAACAATTGATTTCATTATAGAGCTTTGAATATTATAACTTTTAATTCCATTAAAGTTTGTTTGTTTGTTTGTTTGTTTTTTGAAAAACCTTAAATATATATTTTATTTATTAAGAGCAACATAGTTATTTTCTTTAAAATAGTAGTTGCAAATAAACATTTAAGAAAATGTTGTAAATTTTTAAAACGAATTTCAGTAATTTTTCTTTACATTCAAAAGGGAGTAATTTAATATATGTGGCCACACTGTTTTAAATTGTACTTTTTTTAATTAGATATATTGACTCACTTTTCTCAAATTATTCCAATTAACTATGTCAACGTTGGGTCATATCCACCCTGCCACCGTTGGCGTTAACCTTGAGTCATCCCATGTTGCATGTCAGCGGGGCGCTTCTGGGACACTGTGTCACAAAAAGCACCAACAGCAACATGTCGACAATTAAAACACTTAAAAATCGTTAGCGATCAGATCATATTGCACCGAGCGAATTGGAATGTATGACAGCAACAACAATGCTGAAATTCCAATCCGGCACGCAGTCGACAAAGCGCAAATAAATCAATTGTTGCGCGAATTGATGTGGCAATAACGCGTGCAATTGAATTGCAATTAAAAGTTGCAATCACAAAAAACTTGAAAGCGACAGTCAATTGCAATGGTAGCGCACACCAACACCAACACGCGAACACAGCATCAACATGAACACGAAACCAGGCGGCGCACAGCCAGCTGGCCGCACTTGATTAGAATTTATTGCGGCAATCGGCAGCGCAACACATGCACACACACTGACACACAATTATGTGACAACGCAAGCAATAAGTTGACAACAACAGCTACTAAAAAAACAATTATAAGGCGCCACTTGTGCCAGTGTTGCATGTGCGTGCGTGCGTCTATGCATAGTTGCGTGTGTGTGTTGTGTGCAAGGCGCATACATTTAATTGAAGGTTGCACGCACTGCTGCTTCCTCTTCTTCGGCAGCTGCAGCTATTTTGTTTTTGTAATATCAGTGAATTGAAATCGATGCGGGCACTCGAGATTGCAAAGCGACACTTACCATAATTTGAGTAGCCGCGCGCATCGCCGGGCGCGTACTCCAGAACGGCGGCTAGCAGCAGCAGCGGCAGCAACGCTGCAATGGGGTGCAGCAGGCACCCCATGACGCAGGCGCCGGACGATTAGTGTGCGCCAAATGGTCAAATTTGGCCAAAATTCTCGTTCGCTTTTCTGTTTCCAATTTTTCGCTCAACTTCAAGGACGTGCAATACTTATTGTTGTTCCTTTTTTTGTCACTGTTTTATGAGCTATAAAATTTTCAAAACGCTTTATTTACTTGACAACAAATTTGTTGTCGTTGCTGCTTTTAAGTGTCACAAATCGTTTACCCTACACTCTTTGCCCTTTAGACGCCTAAAAGCATGCTTCATTATGCTTTAACGCTGATGTAAAGTGTAGTTTTGCGGTTGTAAAAATTCACAGCATGCGGTCCACTTTTGCTGATTTTTGTTCAGCAAAAGAGCTCAAACTCCCAACAGCCATAAAAACAACAACAAAAACAAAGCGCAAAGCATAACCAGCTACAACAACGCACACCACTAAAGGCGACTTCCTTTCAATTTGGCAAAACACTACACAAAACTGCAGCCTTTTCACACTCTGCACTGTTTGGAAACATATTTTTTATTTATTTATTTTTTTTTTTGGGAGACGGTTTGTGGAAAGTGACAACCACAAACGGAAGTGCTGCCACACATTTTGGCAACACAAATTCAACAACTTCCGGTTTGTATAATTTCGGTTTCGCTCACACAACCGGTCAGCGGGTCAGCAAGGACTCGCCCTTCACTCTTCCCCTTTACAACTCACTCGTTGTTGCCAGAGCAAACAAATATTGCTTGCAACATTTTTTTAATTTACACAAAAACGGTTTTTTATGTACGTGGGCGGTTCTTTCTTTTCCATTCATTCATTCATTCCCTGCCGCTCGCGCTCTCTCTTCCTTTTCAGTGACTTTTTAAGCGTTAATGTCTAATGTGTGTTGTCATTAAGTCGTCGCGCGCTCGTCAGGCGTTTTTATTATCGCATTGTTCAGCTCTAATTTACATGACAACTGTTGGCGTTTTGCTTTATTGCTGTACTTTTCGCGTTTTCATGGTTTTATGTAAACGACTGAAGGGGATTTTGCGGCGCTCATTGAGCAATGTCAGCGTTAAATGTATCTGCGCTTACAGCATTTATGTGCGTCAAAAAATAATTTTCCAGCATTGAATTTGAATTCAATTTGCAATTTTTGATGCAAACATAAACAATAAAGTCTGCACGCTGCATGGATTTTGATTTTCTTGGAGCATAATTTAGATGTCCTTGAGAAATTAAACTTAATGACATCAACATTGACTTTGTTGGGACTGGTGATGTCTTCTAAAGCTTTTGAAATGTGTGGGAATGGGCAGGAAGGTTGAGGTACTTCTATGAGAACTCTCAGCACTCTAAAAGAAACGGGATGTCAGCGATTAGGGGACAAAATTGAAGAAAGAAAAAAGATAAAAGTGCCTCCAGGAATGAACTTTACACCCAATGGGAAGAGAAAAAACGACCCTTAAAGAAAAGTAATTGAAGATTTTGGCTTCTTGATCGATCCAAGAGATGGGAAACAAACAGATATCGACTAGGGGGTAGGGGTTATTGGACAGTAACCTCAGTGAAAGGGAAACAAATCGAACTGAGAAGGAAGGAGAAAGGGAATGGCTCGTTGTTTTCAAAAACATTTTGGACCAAATCATGAACACCACAAAGGTATCGATTAGAGGAAGAAATTGTAGTAAGGTGTTGGTCGCTTTTTGAAAGTGACCTCAGTGGAAGGGAAACAAAAATGAACTGAGAAGAAAGAGGAATGTGGGATTTTCGTTGAAGTTAGACTTCTTCACACTTCTCAGAGCTCGTCGATTTCAAAAACTTTTTGGACCAAAGTCATCACATCCTAAAGGAAACAGAAATACTTAAACCCAGAAGGAAGAGGAATGTGGGATTTTCGCTGTAATTAGGCTTTTTCACACTTCCCAATTTTCGTTGGTATCAAAAGCCTTCTGGACCAAAGTCACCACATCCTACGGGAAATAGTAATGAACCCAGAAGGAAGAAGAATGTGGGATTTTCGCTGTAGTTAGGCTTCTTTACACTTCTCAGAGTTCGTTGGTTTCAAAACCTTTAGGAGCAAATCATGGGAAACAGAAAGATGTCGACGAGGGACAGAAGTTCTGCCTAACAGCTTCTTCTAATAAGTTGATGGTCGTTTTTGGAAGGTCCCCACAACCTGAAGAAAACAGAAATTAAACGAAAAGGTTCCTTTCACACTTCTCAGAGTTCATTGTTTTCAAAGATCATTGGGAACTGCAGAGTGATTTTGCTTGAGAACAAAACTTCGGTATATTGAGTTGTTGTTAAGCCTGTATTACAATATTAGAATTGTAGCCATTTTAGCAATCGTCGGATAGTTACGGTGAATAGTATCGGGCAGGGTCAGATGTTTCTAGTTTACCTGAATGTTATTTTCTGGATCCGAACTACAAGTTGTATCACCAAAACGGTGATTTAATGTCATAAAAGTAGCAAAACAAACAGATAGATACGGTAAATGTGGGGATCGTAATGTCGGGGACCTAGAAGATCACGAGACTCCTTGATACATTGTGTATCCGATTGCGGTACGGATTTATTTCGAACAGAAGTACTTATCTGCATTTCGGAACAAACAGTCATAAAACTTGATACGTTGTGGATAAACACTCACAATTATCTATTGTGAGGATCCATAAAACATAAGATAGTTGCTAGGAGGAGAAGTCTTCGATTTCGTTAGAATTCTAAATGGTGTCAAGGTTATAAAACATGACGAGACCGCTGTGCGATGAAGCTTCGGTGAAAACTATGTTCGACCCGATAGTTGGAGGTCAATAGCGAAGAGGACGGCTGTGTCTTTGGTGGAATGACCAAATTGAGGAAGAACTAAGAGGATCTCTTGGTGTGAGCAATTTCAGAAGACGCTTGAAAAACAGAGACACCTGAATAGAACTTTTGCAGCAGGCCGTAGGTAGGTAGTTAGGTTGCAGTGGTTGCCTCTGTATGCGACACACTTATGGCCAAACTCCATAAAGCGCGTTTCAGGCGTTCGGGGTTTGTCGTGTTATGGCGTTTCTCTCGTTATTCGCGTTGCAAATGGTCAAACTCCATAAAGCGCGTTTCACGCGTCAGCTTCTTCTTCTTACGTCAGTTGATGCTAGTTTTTAATTGGCAAACTGCTGATTGATTTCGTTGTGAATTGTGAAAAACAACGAAATGAAATTGCTATACGACGTTATAGACTTTATAGAATTTACTGATTTCATTTTAAACACATTAAATGCATATCGAAGATTGCAAAAAATAAAAAAAGATTCAGTTGAATTCAATTTGTAGCAATTTATTTCACAGGGATGAGCAAAATTCGATCGAACGAATAAGCTATCGAATTTCCAATAGAGCGAAGACTAAGTTTCGTCTGTCAAAGAATTATGCTAATTTTTAGGAATTTCTCCACATTTTATGTTAAAATATTGAATTTCAAATGTTTCGTAAATGTATTTAATAGCTTTTGTGTAAAATAAATGCATCTGACTTTTGCGATAACACAAGTTTGTTATCGGCATTACCATTTAACCACATAATGTATGACATCTTTAGGAGCTCTGTCAGCTGTTTGACGTCGTTTAGCGAGAAACGCGAGAGAAAGTTGAAAATAGTTCAACTTTTGCCGCGTTTCGGGCGTAGTCATGGAGTTTGCTTCATACAAATACACTGATTCAACTTTTTCTCGAAACACGAGAAACGCCAAAAACCACGATACGCCTGAAACGCGCTTTATGGAGTTTGGCCATTAGGGTCTCTACATGGGCCCGTTGTGGTACCACAAATTTCACCCGTTTGAAATGTGTATGCAACACTGTTTCTTCAACATGTACTAAAACACACTTTAAAACGCATTGGGAAGGGGGGACAGTGACCTAGCGAAAGAAGTGTTTCACCACCCTGAGCTAAGAATAGAGCCTCTCTAGAGCCTCTGGTATGAGAAGGTAGCGTGCTACCCGCTAGACTAATGAGGCCAGCGCAGCAGGCCGTAACCCGGTAACATGGTGTATCAGTATTCGGTATTAACTTCTATAAGTAGAATACTTAATAAAGAAGACAATAAGGATTGTATAAAACAATATGAAGTGGAGACTTATGAATACTGAGTTAATTTGCTCGATTCCAGGCAGTGAAAACTAGCGAGGAACCTTTCGATGAAGAGGAAGAAACACTTGGGCGACAAATGGGTCCATTGTTCCAGTTCAATTGAAAGCCTTCGCAAACCAATTTGATTGATGGAAGAATCATAGGAAGACTTCCTTACTCGTAGTAGGAAATCTCTTATACTCGGATTAATCTGATTGATCTGTGGCTATCTAAGTATTCGAAGAAGGGGAACGTTGAGCTGTCTATCATTGCCTAGAGAGAACTAGACAGTGGTAGAGACACTAACTTATAGTCTTACATACTCATTTCAGGAAATTTTCCATAGTCGAATTAAATGATCCTTGACCATCTTAGTCGTCAAAGAAGGGGGAACGTAGAGGTGTCTGGAGAGAACCGGGTAGTGACAGAGACGCTAACTTCTAGACTTACATACTCATTCTAGGAAATCTCTCATAGTCGTATTAGATGATCTGTGGCCATCAAATTATTCGAAGAAGGGGGAACGTAGAGCTTTCTATCATTGTCTAAAAAGTACCGGGTGGTAGTATTGATACTAACTAATAGTCTTACATACTGATTTCAGGAAATCTTCCATAGTCGAATTAAATGTTCTGTGACCATCTTAGTCGTCGAAGAAGGGGGAACGTAGAGGTGTCTATCATTTTCTAGAGAGAACCAGGTAGGGGCAGAGACGCTAACTTATAGCCTCTTTATCCTCTTTATTGATGCCACTTCAGCAATAATCCCAGCTGCCTACACCTTCTCCCAGTCTACTGACATAACTTCCAAATGGAAAATGATCTGTCGAAATTGTTACAACTCTGCTAAGGTATTGTCTGCTTAGAGATGTAAATAAGTGTTAGAAATATTGAAATTTGATTAAAGACTAATCAACTTAACTTTGATACAGCATTGCTCGATTTCTTGCCTTTCTCCAAGTGGAAATATTTTGTGCGATAGTGTAATGCGCGCAATTGCAACGCCCTTTAGTAACATTTATTTAACGCAGCAAATAGCTACACGTCATTAATTTTAATGACCGCGTTGTATGCATTTCAAAAGCTTCAAGAGAAAATCGCTTACAAAACGCTGCGAACGCTGTAAACATGATGGCACGCAAAGTGAATGTTGCAAGCATCCTTTTCGGCAGCAACAGGCCCGATGCGGCGCTCATTAGGACACGCGGACATGAACTGACAGCGAAGCACCAAAGAAAACTCGCACAACGCTCAATGTGGCTAAAGACTTTTGTGCATTGATGCAGCCGAAAAGAATGGAATTATGCGGCGCAGCAAACGCCACAAACTGTGCGTAACGCACGCAATTCTTTCTTGTTGTTATTATAAAAAAATTACACTTTTGACTTATCGTCGTTGTTGTTGTTGTTTTTATTGCCAGCTGCTTGTCGTGTTTGGTATTTTTTTAAGTAATTGAAATTTAGATTCAATTAAAAATGCCGGCATTTTGCCAACGTCAACGGCCAACAAACCAAATGCACGAAATTGTTTTCAATTTGTTTTTACTTGGTTTTTTCGAAAAGCATTCACTTTGGAAGTGGCAACGTGGCTTCTGTTAATGCCAGCGCGCGGCAACCGATACGGCCGCGTTCGCGATTATGCGGCGACCGAAGTACGTCACTCAAATATGGCGAATGAGGCGTGTCGCGTAGCTCGTAGCGCTTAGAAAGGCGTACAGGGCGCGAAGGGGGGAAAACTATACATTTTCGTATAGTTTTGGAATTTTAATTGGAGCGAATGCAGCGCTGCCGAAGCGGAGAAAGTGCACTCTGAATGCATTGCGTTCTTTTGGTAAAAAAACTCAAATTGTTTTGTTGTTGTGTGCGTTTTTCTCAACATTCTGGCGCATATTTTTGGTAAGTGATTTTGCACATAAATAATTTTGTTAGACCATTTCGGTTGCGTCTATTATGGGGCAATTGCAATTTTGCATGAGCCAAACACCGAGAGAAGGAAAGTAAATGAAGAGGGAATTGTTTTGAAAAAATATGACTGGAAATGTAAATTATTGGTTGTGATATAAGGAGTTTTTTCTTTAATATTTGTCGCAAAATATAAAAAAATATATATCAAAAACATTTTGGTGTGTTAAAAATTGCATTAAAGTGAGACAACAGTCACCGCCGTAGGTTCGAATCGCAAGTTAATGTATTTGAAACAAGAAAAAGTTCATTATTGAACAAAAAACCGTCATCGTGACTGGTGCAGTAGATCGAAATAAAAGGATGGTCGGTTCGAATCGCCGCTCAAATGATTTGAAACAAGAAAAAGTTCATTATTGAACAAAAAACTGTGATAGTGACTGGTGCAAAAGATTGAAATCAAAAGATCATCGGTTCGAATCTCAGCTTAACGGATTTGAAACAATACAAAATTAATTTTTGAACGAAAAACAGTAATCGTGACTGGTGTATTAGATCGAAATCAAACGGTGGTCGAAACGCAACTTAACCGATTTAAAACAAGTAAAAGTTCATTATTGAACGCAAAAAAAGTCTTCGTGACTGGTGCAAAAGATTGAAATCAAAAGGTTGTCCGTTCGAATCGTCGCTCAAACGATTTGAAACAAGAAAAAGTTCATTAATGGACATAAAAACATTTTCTTTTTATGAACTTTTTCGTTCTTCTTCATTATTTTTCGTTCGTTTGTCATTTGGAAACTAAAAGTCAAAACGAAATTCACATCTTTCCCGAAACAACGCAACATTTCTCATTAGTAGAGAAATCCCATATAAATAACTTAGAAGAATAATCAAAATTTTGCCTGCGACTCTGACTTTGCTTCAAAACAAGTCTACAAGACAAATACATCTATAATTTTTTTACATTTAATTGGTTCAAGGCTGGACTACTTCAGAATGGAGTAGCAGATCTTATGATCGTTCATTTCATGAATAATCTCGAAACTTACATACAACAAAAAACTGTGGTTAGAAACTGTGAAATTGTAACTAAAAAGAGTTTCACCGAATTGTGATTTTTTGGTATCGTTAGTTCCTTCAAATAAGGTCCAATATATTTGTTGTTGTCATGATTAAACCACAATTCAATGTAAGTCTGTTCAGTTATGATTTCACAGTTTCTGATCACAGTTTGTTGTTGTATGGAAATTTTTTTTCAAAATGCTGTCTCCTAGCCTTTACATCCTTTCTGAACCTAGAAGATTAGACAAGATATAGAAGAAGCTGTCAAAAACTGCGCTCTGTTATGTTTATTGTGATGTCTTATGATTCAGAAGACAAGGATGATATCATCTATAGAATAATTATTAGACCGATGCAAACAATCTCATTTGTATCTTTTGTTCCAAAAAATCTGTTATCAGATGAAGTGAGGTGATGAACTTTTTGAACAGAATCTATAGATCACTGAAAATTGATCACTTAAACGTCTGTTTAGAGTCTTAGTTAACTTCTGAGTTCCACGAACTCACCGCTTGTTCTTCTATCTGATTGTCTGTCTGTCCTTCTGTTTAATAGTTTATTCTTTTCTTGGCACCCTACACTTTTATTCATGTCTTTGGAAATTCTCCTACAAAGTAAAATCAGCAGTCAACGCCATTCTCACTCGCATCTTGTTTTTGTCATTAGAACTTGACATATTCGACGGCAAATCTTTTACGCGCTAATGGACTCCAAGAAAAATTCGAAAATAAGTCTATTTTTAAAATACCAAAAATAACAAAGTAACAACAACAAACGTGAGTTGTTTTACCTCAACACCAAATCCTAATTGAAAATGTGTCAATTGCCTTAAGTTTTCACTTTTCCAGTGCACTTTCCATTTTGCACCCGAATGTACAGGTGTGAAAAACACAACAACAACAACAACAACAATGCAAATGGAAATGGCAGCGTCCAAACAAGTGTTTATATTGGTTCAAGTTCAAGTTCAATTGCGGCATAAATCTGAATAAACAACTCAATTAAGCGCCGCGCAGTTACGTATTCCAAGTGTCCGTCGCACTGTCTGGCTGCAGGCGACAGCTGCAACACCCACGCCGACATTACAGCAAATTTGCAACCGGTGCGATTTGTTTGCATTGAGTGCCGCGGCGCGAATCATGGCGCGTCAAGTAAATTTTTTTTATTTTTTTTACATAACTTAGGTAATGCAACGTGCGGCGGGAGCGCAATGTGAGCAAGAATTATTTACGAGAGATGTAAAATCTGGGTAAAGGGGAAAAAACGTAGAATGAGGTAAATAAAAATTAAAAACAAAAAACGGAATGAAGAGGTGAAAAGCAAAGAGTTCGATGGTTGATTTTGGGGGAAATATTTTTTTAAACAATTATTTGTTAAGTGAAGGTGTGGAAGGTCAAACTAGGCGGCAAATAAATGCCAAAAAATTATAAAAATATTTTATACCCAATGATGTAATTTGATGGATAATGGTCCATAAAGACGTGGATATAATGCGACGGCTTAAAACGCGGCGGCTGCATGAGTTCAGATGCTTTAATCAAATTGAGAACTCATCTTGGAAGACGAGATTATAGTCCGAGAGGTCAAAGTGCGGTGGCTGATTTTTCCGAACACTTCGATCGTATTGAAAATAACGTCTCGGCTAAACTAATCTTTAAATTGCAGGCTTCAGAATTGCGAAGACAAAACGGATCAAAATTTAGTTTGAAAAGATCAGATGATCATTGACTTAAGGTTGTTAGGTTACAGCTGCTGGAAGGGACTCGCAGGACTGTAGTGATTCAGACAATGATTCTCAACTGGTTTGAAGTTGCTTAAGACAAATAATTTGTTATTGTTGTAGAGCTAAAGTGTGGATAATGTGTTCCATTTCAATGCATGAAGGCAGAGTTCTGATCTTACAATTTTCCAGGTTCAATAAGTTTAAACGTTCTTTGTACCCTACACTGAGCTGCTATGCTGTTCCCACTTTGATCCGGTTGTTTCACTACCAAAGAAGAACACTTCGATTGCATTGATAACGTCCCAGCTAAACTGATCTTTGAATTGAAGTCTTCAGAATTGAAAACACAAGACGGATCAAAGCTAAGCTTTAAAACATCAGATGATCTCTGACAGTAGGTTACTGGTTTAGTTCTTCTTAGTTGGTTAGTTTGGCTTCTTTTCTGACTTTTACTCTTCACCTATTTGAACCAACTGAAACACTCTTATTTGTCTCATTTCTTCCTCCTACAGTTACTAAGCAAAAAGTCCACCAAAGTGCTGAGCTGTTGTCTACAACGCCAAACATTTTTTGATATACTTAAATTGTATATTTTTGTGCTCAAGATCAGCAAACAAAACACATTCAACTGCAAGTTAGAAGCAGACAAAACGACAAACGCAACGTAAACAAAAATATGTAACAATAACAAAATTGAAGAAAAAATTTAAAATCGTCTGAGACACACACACATCGAGAGGCAGCAGTCAGGGCTGTCGTTTGGGATCAACTTACACGACAGCGCGCGAAAGCAACCAGCCAAGTGGGTCAGCGGCGCTTGGCAAAAGACAAAATGTTCAAGTGACAACGAGAAATGTTGGCTATATGTTGGTTTGAAGATTGTGTTGGTGCTTATATGGCGAAGAATCAAATTTTGAAGATTTACAAGTTCTAAAGAATTTTTTTAATTGTGTAAACATAAAAAAAAATAATCATATTTTACGAAATTGTAAAGTTTGTGTTTGTTTGTTTTATGGATTTTTGTTTGAAATTCTCCAAAGTTCAGTTTTCAAAAGGAATTAGTATTGTTTAATTGAAATTGAACACTAGAATCTACTTGTAATCAGATGATCTAATCCTAAAAAGTCCATATGAAACTCTATTACAAAAAAAAATTTAAATTGGCTTAATTTGGCTTTAAAAAATTAAGTCAAATCAGATTTTCTTTCAAAAAGATATAAAAGATTTCAGCGGAATTATTTTTACTCTCTTAAAAATCGAAGTGATTCGGTCATCGGCTCAATAAACACCAAATAAAAGCAATGTTTGTTTTGGTGGTTAGTAAAACACATTCAAATAAAAAACTTCTCATTTTGTTGAGAAAGAAATACAATATTTCAGTGGAGTTATGTTTACTCTCTTGGGCATTCTAGTGTTAAAGATCGAAGTGATTTAGTCATAGAGTCTGAGGTTATCGGCTCAATAAACACCAAATAAAAGCAACTTTTCTTTTGGTGATTAGTAAGAAAACATTTGAATGAAAAACTTATCTTTTTGTTGAGAAAGAAATAAAAGATTTCAGTGGAGTTTTTCTTATTCTTTTGGGCATTCCTGTTCTAAAGAACGCCAAGATTCAGTCATGGAGTTTGCGGTTATAGTGATGGCCGTCGAATAAAATTGAAATCTCGAAAAAGGATCGAGGGATCAACTATGTGAAGCATTTTGTGAGCTCAATGGGCTTTGTGGGACTTTATTGCAATTATTGTAATTAATTACTGTCTGCGATTTGAATTAAGATGTCCTCTTATTATGGGACGTTTATCATTCAACTGCTAAGATTGATCTAAGGAGGAGCAGCATTCACTCCAGTTCTATAGTGTTTTTTGAGTTCATGATCGAACAATTTCGACGTCAGACAGCAATCGAATTTAAGTCTGTTTAGTAGTAAATTAACTCAGGGCAAGGGCTGTCTACGAATAGTTGCTCGCTGCAGTTGGGATCTCAGATCACAGTTGACAGATAAATTTGTGATGTTTTAAAGGAGTTTGTGTACTTTGGACATATCTTTAACACCAGTAATGATGTCAATCTTCGCTAAAGTTAAGCATTATTCTTACCAATTGGTCTTACTATGGTTTCGACAAACATCTCAGTAGCAGAGACCTCTTTCGACCTATAAAGTACACAAATTTTTACTCTATAACAAACTATCGAAATCAGGTTGAAGCCATAAAAATTCCAAATGTTTCAATGCTAAAATTTCCAACATTGATTTCGAAGTTTTCAAATTATTTTTAGGCTCATTTAGGTCATTGACTGCTGAGAGGGAAAAACACAAAGACTTATAATTTTTTTTATTGTTGAATCGGAATTTGAATTCCTAATCCTAACGCACCAATCACTGTGTAATGGCGTCTGACGAATCGATTTAGATTTTATTTCTTTGAATTGAATAGATTTTAATGCCTTGAAAATAAATTCTTACAGGAAATCAGTTTTTAAAGCCCATGCAGTAACATTCAAGTGTCAATTTGTATTATAAGTGTATCACACAGTCTTTCTTTGCGCTATTCATCGGCGACAAATACACAGAATTATAACACTTCACACCTTAAAATGTTGATGGATCATAAATTTCGAGCAAAAGTGGGCGTTGCAATGTGCTACAAACAGCTGTGATTGCAGTTCTTCTACGATAACAACAACAGACAAACACTTAATACATCTGCACATGAAATTGTTGCAACAACAACTATGTAAATAGCAATTTGATTCGAATGTCACAAAGACCATTGCGGCAAAAGAAAGAGAAGAACTCGCAGCATCAGAAACCAAAATTGCAACCGCAATAATAACAATTGCAACAACAACTAAACAACAACAGCGAATATGAGCCACAACGAAGGGAGCCGCAAATGCAAAGATGTGCAAGGAATACAACACAACGCAACACAACAAAGGCGACGGCAGAAGGTGGCTGCTGACGGACGGCGCATAAATGGAAATGGCTGTGATCTGCCGACGGACAGACAGACAGACAGACGAACAGACAGATGAACAGTAAACATGCAGCGGCTATTTGCTAATGTGATCGTTTGTTGGCGCAATCGGCTTCGTGTTCTGTGTCGTTTGTTGCTGGTTGCTGTTCTGTCATTGCTGACTGCTGGCAGTGTCAAGATCACTTTTCTATGATAGATGCCTGATATTTTTGGATTTCTGGGATTTTTATTGCCGCCAGCGCACACAGTTGTCGGCCGCAACGAAATCGTAATGCTCGATGCTGCGCTGTCGCTGTCGCCGTGGCCGCGACTGGAACGCTGACGCTTTGCCGAAGATTTATCGAGCCTGATGCATGCGGCAGACGTCAGCGTTCAATGTTTAATGTCTAAATTTGTGTGAGCGCTGTGCACTTGGCGCTTGCTGTGTTGGTGTGTGTGTGTGTGTGTTGATGTCTAACAAGAATATTGACTTGATTTCTGCTGACATTGATTAATACACTTAAAATTTTAATCAAATTGCTGCGAGAAGAATTCCAAAAAATTACTTCAACTTGGAGCAGTCTTCAACATAATTTGGGTATTTGGGCGAAAGAGCATAAAGCATAGAACACAATGAGAAATTAAATAAATCAGAGTGCCTCAGTTTGTTTGGAACGACTGCACTTGAACGGACTAGGCCCACTTTTCGTTGTATTCTCTTTTAAACGGTTCACATAAATTGTTTTCTAATAATAAAAACTGTTCATATTTATTTTTAAGATCAAACGTTGTCCAAAAGCAGCGAAGCACAACTATTTTGGTGCACATTTTCTGCTTTCCCACGTAAAAAACGGCATTCAAATAAACAATGATCAAAATTTGATCCAAAAGTATCACGAGTGGTCGAATGATGAAGAGATTTCTTCTTCATAACGAACTCACAATGGTCTGATTGATTAAAGCGTCAAAGTGCAATCTTTTGTTTTCTCAACCTAATCCAACTTTTTACCACTTTGAAAAATTCTGAAGAGTTCTCAGTTCAATCGAAATTGAAAGCAAATGGAACGTAAGACAAATATTGTCATTCGGTTTTCTTCTTCCCTAATCTTTTTCTTCTTTTCGACTTAACCCAACTTTTTTTTATAAAAAAATTTCAAAAACGTTACGTGAATTTGTTCACCAACACACACAATCTATTCAAAACTGAAAATGGAATACCCGCCGTTAAGTTTTGTTCTTTATTACACACATTTTTTCTTCCACTTCTCAACTTAACCACACTTTTTATCATTTTGAAGAATTGCAAAAAGATTAAATGAATCCAATCGAAATTTAAAACAAAACACCTACAATTCATTTTACTTTTCTTATTTGCCACTTCTTCTTTTCATCCTAACCCAACTTTTTACCACTTTGAAGAAGTCTGAAAAGTTTCCAGTCCATTCAAAATTGAAAGTAAAACATCTGCCTTTCGATTTTCTACTTTATTCTCTTCCCTAATTAAGCCAAGAAGAAGAAGAGACCTTTTCTCGACTTAACCCAACCTTTTGTCATATTCAAAAATTCCAAAGAGCTTACGTGAGTTTGTGTTTCAATCAATTAAAACCCGAAAATAAAATTTTCGTCCTTAAGTTGTCTTCTTTCTTGTCTAATATTTCTCTTCTTCTTCTCAACCTAACCTAACTTTTTACAATCTTGGAGAATTCCAAAGCGTTTAAGTGAATTTACCCGCCAGTTGTATTTCAATCCATTCAAAATTGGAAATAAAACACTTACACTTCAGTTTACTTCTCTTATTTGTCTCTTTCTCTTTTCAACCTAACCCAATTTTTTACCATCTCCAAGAATCCCAAAGAGTTTAAGTGATTTTGCCTACCAGTTTTATTTCAATCCATTCAAAATTGAAAATTAGACAATCCCACCTAAATGTTCTTCTCTGATTTGTCTCTTTTTCTTCTCAACCTAACCCAACTTTTTACCATCTTGAAGAATTCCAAGGAGTTTAAGTGAATTTGTCTACCAGTTTTATTTCAATCCATTAAAAATTGAAAATAAGACACTCCCACTTAAATTTTCTTCTTTGATTTGTCTCTTTTTCTTCTCAACCTAACCCATCTTTTCACCATCTTGAAGAATTCTAAAGAGTCTTAATGAATTTATCTATCAGCTGTATTTGACTCCAATTAAAATGAATAATCAAACAATTGAACCGTAATTTTCTTGTGTCTTCTTTTCTCTTATTGGTCTCTTCTTCTTCTCAACCTAACCCAACTTTTACCATCCTGAAGTATTCCAAAGTGTTTTAGGAATTTACCTATCAGCTGAAATTCATTCCAATCAAAACTGACAATCAAACAATTGCACCTTAATTTCCATTTTTCTCCATGTCTTTAAATTTCTTCCTCCTCTTCTCAACCTAACCCAACTTTTACCATCTTGAAGTTTTTCAAAGAGTTCTTGTATTACTCTCATCAAAATTTCAAACAAACCACTGGCCCCAAAGTTGTCTTCAATTCTTCAAAATTTATAAATTAGCGGCCGCACGCAACGCATTTTATGTGTTGGGTTTGTTAAATTTCCACTAATTACCAGCAATAAATCAAATGCCAAAGCTGGCCCCATAAGCGCACATTTTTCCCCACAAATTTCCACTAATTCCAAGCTAACTTAAGGCAGCACCGAAAAATGCTTTCATCATTTTGATCGCTGGAAATATTTGAAAAAATTTTAATTGAAGCAAAAGCGCGGCAGCTTTCGATGCTGCGAGCGAAAAGTTGCATGCCACATACATGTGTTGCATGTTATTTATGCAACTCGAGTAAACATAATTCTTGGCGATCGTTGCGGCTTTGCTGTGGCGAAGCAGTTTCCGCATTTCTAATGCGGCTAATGCGATTTGAATTCCTTGACAGTGGGCGCTCACTGCTCAGACACATTGTCGCTTTGTACTATAAATTTCCGATTTCTTGCCCCTTCGATGCCTGCACCACATACGTATTTTGTCACAATTTATGGGGCTGCGTTTTTGTGTTAAGCTGTGAAGTGATTGGATTTTTTCACGCCCTTCGATTTCGGTTTTATGCAATAAATGCTCGAGTTGTGCCGATGTTGCGTAGTTAGCCCAACATTTGATGTTGGTTGTTGTAAATTTGTTGCTCTAATTAGTGCATTTGATCTGAGAGCAGAAAAAGAAAAGACTGGAAAAGACAGGAAAAAACTCTGCGAAGGGAATTCGAGATTCAGTTTTCTAGAGATGACGAAAGCTTTCGCTTGAACTACAGCTTTTTGTTTAAAACTTGGATGTTCAAGGCTATTGAATTTCATTGCAAAATATATGGGCAATTTTTTTTAATTTTCCCCAGACAGTAAAAACCGTTGTACTTCTTTCAGTAAAAAATCTAGCCAATCCGATCTGATCTAGCCAATCCCGATCGTTACAGAGAGAAACTTAACTGCGACTTTCCAAGAAAACTTTGTCTGCCTCTGTTTGGAACTTAATTTCTAAGGCATGCAAATTGACATTGAACTATGAGTTTGTATAAACTTTAGCTATAGGTAACTTCAGGCTGGTGGATATGAAAATTTTCCTATAACCAACCGTTCGGTGTCTCTCTTTGGAACTAATTTTCTAATGCAGTGAACTTGAACTACAAAATTTCTATAAACTTTAGCTTTGAGAGGAGAAGGAGATCGTAGATAACTTCGAGATCAAAAGTACAAACACTTTCGTATAATCCACAGTTCGGTGCATCTGTTTCAAATCACTTTTGATCTACGAAATATATACAAAATTTAGTTACAAACTGCCTACAGGTAGGAAGTGTTAGGTAACTTCAAGAAGGATGGTATAAAAACTTTTCTATAACCAACAGTTCGGTGTATCTATTTGAAAGACATGGAAGTTGACATTCTCCGAAATTTCTATAAACTACCTTCTAGTTACAAGAGGTAGGAAGTTTTAGGTAACTTTAGTTATCTTTAACTGAAGCTATAAGAAGTAGAAGATGGTAGGTAACTTCAAGATGGAGGGTATGAAAACTTTCCTTTAACCAACAGTTCAGAGTCTCTATTTGGAGCTTCTTTTCTAATGCATGGAAATTAACATCGAACTATGCAATTTTTTTAAACCATATTTAAAATAAAAAATTTAAATATTAACTTTAACTACCATTAACTGAAGCTTCAAGAAAGAGCAGATGGTAAGTTACTTCGAGATCTAAAGTACAAAAATTTCCAATAACTAAAAAATCTGTGCCTCTAACATATTTCAAATAATTTTTTAATCTTTATAAAGTACAAAAGATTATGAGCAACAAGAGACGTCTATATAGCTATATATAGCTTCTTCTTTGATAACTTTAAGGGCCGTTTAAGTTTATGACAAGTCGTTAAGGGGATTTTCTTTGCGGCGAGGCGAATTTATAAGCATTTAAATATTGAAGTTATTTTCAGGGAATAGCTTCAGTATTTGGAGAAAATCGTTTTTAAACTAAGTATTAGTTTATTTATTTTTAAGAACAACAACATAACAAAGAATATAATTCGAAAATTCCTTTCAACGCAACAAAGTTTCGTGACTGAGTTTCTTTCAAATCGGATTAAGATGTGGCTAAAGTTGTATCAAAAACTTTGTGGTCCTAAAGTTATATAAAAATCTTTAAGGCTCTAAAGTAATGTGAAAAATTTGAGTTGCACAGGAAGTGCCACGCTCCTCGTGCAATGTGAAGTCTTTCAGACAACATGACAAGTTTACCAAAAGAACATAAAATGAGCTTTTCTAGAGAACATAACAAGTTTTCCAAGAAAAACAAACATTTTCTAAAAGAACTGTGGAATCAGAACTTAATTGAAATTTCGTTGCTTTGCTGTCTTAAGTTCAAAACAATTCGATATCAAACATTTGGAGTGTATGATTTTTTTGTTCAGTTATTCAATTCCAGAAAAATTTAACCTATAGTGTCCTATATGGACCCTTCTTAGAGCTACAAGGCATTTTTCTCGAAACCCTTTTTACACGGTCAGCCCTATAACTCCCTTGGTTAGGTTGTGAAGAGTGTGGATAGTACAAGCCACACTTCCACACAGATTTCCAAAAAAGTTCCCATTGTAAGTGCCTTCAACTGAATATCCAACTATCTCAATAATTCCAAACTAGAAAATACTAAAAAACTTAGCTTACTAAGTTGGAAACAGTTTCTTCTTTTGAATTCTTGCGACAGTTGGATATTCCTCCACCTCTATGAAGCGAATCACAATGGGGTTTTTGCTAGAAATCGATGAAGTACAGCAGCTTTTACTGTATTTGTATTCACTTTTACGACAAAAATTTCTTGAAACATTTTAGATTCATTCACTTTAAAATAATATAAGAAATTTTTTTTTTAAACAATTGTTTAAAATTTTTTTAACCCCCTAGAAATAAATAATATAAGAGATATCCTTTTTTTCTATTTTTCTTCAATAGCCTTAAATCTTTTCTTTCTTTTCTCACTTCTTCTAAAGTTTTAAAAAATTATTGTAGAGTTTTATTAGAAATTTTTCTTCAATAGTCTTAAATCTTTTCTTTCTGTTCTTCCTTCTTCTAAAGTTTTTAAAAATTTAAATTTAAACTTATCTCTGATATAAAAAGTCACCTTAAGGACCTTCAAAAAGGTCAAAATGAAAAACTGAATTCAACAATCAGAAGTTGTCTCCATTTTCTTCCACTAAAAGAAGCTCACAAAAAATTTAAAAACACTCAAAGAATTACAAAATTTCTTCCAACGTTGACTTCAACTTAAACGAATTAAAAAAAATGTTTTTTTTAGCCTAAAGATAAAAACGTTTTCATATCCCTGTCCAACACTTTCGCTGGACGCTTAAAAGCAGCAGCAACATTTGTAAATTTTTAAACGATTTTCAAATCGAATTAACGAGTTTTTTGTTTTCATTTCTTTGTTTGTATGTGTGTGTGTGCTTCATGTGCGCACTGATTTCTCGCCGTTGCACTTTTTTGCAGCCATTTCGCCTTTTCAATTCAATTCGTGTTTTATTGCTGTGTGCATTTATTTATGTAAATTTCAATTATGTCGTTGCTTCTTTCACTTTTCGTCGTTTTGAAAGCACTGCACTTTATTTAGCTGTCAGTTAGAATTGTCACTTAAATGCTGCGCGCTGCGTTGTGTCCTTTCTCCCAAAACGCTGCGCTGTTCACTTCAAATTGAACAACGACAACAAAGAAATTGCTACACAATTTACGTTTCCTGCTCGCTGTGGCCAAGTCTGCGTTGGAGCGTTTGACGCACTTTTCAAATTCGAATTTGTTGTTCACTGCACTTTGGCGCCAGTGTGTGTGAATTGTTGCCAATAACAACTTTGGGCTGTGCTCCTTGTTTGGCTGTTCACCACACGCACCAACAGAAAAGGGCGATAACAAAAAAATTGAGCGCTCAAAGCTTTCGCACACGTCGGCGTCCGCTGTTGGACTGAAATGCATGAAATTTCCATGGCGCGCCGCACGTTTGGGCTGATCCAGAAAATCTGCTCGCGGCAGCGCGGCCGCACGACACGCTGCGCTGCGCCAGCCCAAGGAAAACCAAAGCCACAGCGAAGCGCAAGAAAATCTCGCATCGTGTCGGCGCCAAAGCCGATGCGCGGCCACTTCGTGCCGAACGAAATGTTTAGACACATGTTGCGCGCAACATGCAATGTGGCGCGCGGTTGGGAGTTTGTTGCCAACGCGTGGGGTGCGCAGTTGGCAGGAGAGTTGCGTTCGTGTTTCGGTCGTTTCGTTTTGTAAACAAATGACGACACAGCAGGTGGAAAGCACGTGTCGTGTTGTCGCTTACAGGTTCACCCAAGTGCTGTGCCGAAAGCACTAATTGAAATTGAGTAAATGTCATTGAGCGAAATTACAGCTCAGGCTTTGACTGACATGGCTGAAGTTCAAGTTGGGGGTCCACAGTCACACATGTGATTCTCAGGTGTCTTAAAGGGTCTTCAAAGCTTGAGAGGAAGACGAGAAAGACAAAAAGAGAGGCCCGCAGTATGAAATAGTTGATTAAAAGGCTGTTTGCTTCTCGTTTGACAGTACTTTGACTCAGTGATTAATGTGCCAAGTGCCAAACTGCTAGTCAAAGGGACTTGGGTTCGAATCGCGAAAAACGAATGAAGTGAAGTTGGAGTTTTCTTACTCGTTATTTTTATAATAACAACAAAAATTTACCAGTATGGGTTTCGGATGCCACAATTTAGGATTATTAAGTAGACAAATTTCTTAAGAAAAATTTGCATTTTTTGCCGTTACATACAGTTTTGGTAAAAGCTCCTTTTTTATTTTAAGGGCAACTTTTCATCTTGTAACCCTTTGGCTGCGGAGACCACAGAAAAAGAGGCTTATCGAAAAAGTAGTCAAGTTATCATTGAGGTCATTGTTTTTGAAAGACTCCTATCGAGGCTATTTGAACGAGGAGACAAATGTCCTTTACCTTCCATGGACTTGTCCTGCTTTATTCAAAAGGAGGAAAAATCAACTGTGCAACTTATTTTTCGCCAATCTGGGAAATCTAGTCGATAAAAGTATTCTCAGTATACTGTGAAACTGGTTCAATGAGTGAGCGAACTTAAGACCGATTGTCTTGGTTTGACAATGAGCTTTTATGACCTAAATGGGCTCCGCTTTGGGATAGCCACTCTAATCTGTTTCGGGTCCAAACGCTTTTATGCTCTATTGGATGCTTGGCCACTGGCCACTTCGTCCAAGAAAAAAGCTGATCAAATGGGTCGAAGCGAGTTCGAGTTGGCCCTAGAATGCACAGTGGCTGATATCCATCCTTAGCTTTAATAATTCTACTACGATCAGCGCAAAAAGGTTATACAGTTCAGTGTCTTATCCATTCTCAGCTTCAGAAGTTCTAATTCGATCTATGTGAGAAGGCAAGTACAGGATTTCATGTACCTTTTGGTAAAAGTTCAACTAAAACAGGAATAAATGTAATCAGCGATTAGACAAAAGGACACTTCTCATACTTGTTGGGATCTTAAGGGATTACTGTAGTGGTGCAGTAATCGTCATCTCAAGTGTGAAAGAAAAAACTGCCAATCGCCGTTTGGATTCGGCGTTTCAACATATGTTGGAAAAAACAGTGTTGCATACACATTTCAAAACGGGTGAAGTATAAGATATCAATCTCCTCTCTTTCCCTATTCCCCATAGGTATAATACAATGGTCCAAAATGGACTGAGTGCCATAGAAGAGTTAAAGGCTTTTAGTAAAAAAAATCATCATCCCAATGTGGTAGTTGTGAAGATAAAGAGTCAGTCAAATCTGCTCGACATTATCTAATAAATGTCTTGCAGTGCAAATAGAATGTACCCAATACGTTGGAGATGGAATGCTTGAAGATCTCTAATCAGGCAAATTGGTCTGGTTCATATGGAGCTCAAGGAGGTTTCCATCTAGATACCCATTGAAAACCAGCTTGTCGCTTTCTACGGGAAATTACAATGGGTCATACTAGAGCCCCAAGGTTCGATTCCTAGCTCCGGCTGGTGAAACACTCCTAAAGACTCGCAATTATGTTGACAAAACAGTGTTGCTTTTCAAACGGGTGAAATTTGTGGTATCACAATGGGCAACCTACCTACCAACAATGGGTCCTAGAAGAAGAAGAGAAGAATTAATCTAATCATATGACGGACATCTCTCATCTCTAGCACTTAATTCTTCCACTTCAATCTACCACAAGCTTAAAGATTTCTTCTTAAATATAATTTACCGCACATTCTGTTAGCCAGACATAACATAATGAAACATAGTATGAATAGGATATGATTCCAAAGAATATAGAATTGTTGTGGGCTCGAACTTGTTTCAATTTGAATCATATAGATCGTTGTACATGCAGATAAGAAACGGAGAGACTTCTCTACAGGATCGTGTCTCTTAAGAAGATATATAAGAAAAAGATAGATAGAATATAGGAGATAAAAACGAAGAAACTTCCTCCACAGGATCGTGTCTCTTAAGAAGATATATAAGAAAAAGATAGATAAAATATAGGAGATAAAAACGAAGAAACTTCCTCCACAGGATCGTGTCTTTTAAGAAGATAGATAAGAAGAAAATAGATAGAAGATATGAGATAAGAAACAAAGATGTTTCTCTGCAGGATCGTGTCTTTTAAGAAGAAAAATAAGAAGAAGATAGATAGAAGATAGGAGATAAGAGACGAAGAGACTTCTCTACAAGATCGTGTCTCTTAAGAAGATAGATAAGAAGAAGATAGATAAGTAGTAGAAAAAAACGAAAAGACTTCTCTACAGGATCGTGTCTCTTAAGAAGATAGATTAGAAAAAGATAGATAGTAGAAAAAAACGAAGAAACTTCTCTTCAGGATCGTGTCTCTTCAGAAGATAGATAAGAAGAATATAGAGAGAAGATAGCAGATAAGAAACGAAGAGACTTCAGTACACGATCGAGACTTTTAAGAAGATAAATAAGAAGAAGATAGAAAGTAGATAAAAACGAAGAGACTTCTCTACAGAATCGTGACTTTTAAGAAGATATATTGAAGACAGGAGATTAGAAACAAATAGACTTCTCTACAGGATCGTGTCTCTTAACACCCACTACTTGTGCCCCATAATGAATCTTAAAACGCTTTGGGAATCTTTAATGTTTTTAACAAGTCAGAAGTGATATAATTAACTCTAAAAGTATAAAAAATTGAAACTTCCTTTGGTGAAACTCAGACTGGTTATACACATTGGATGAAAGTTAAAAAGTAGGAAACTAACTTTCAAGCTTTTCAACTTCTTGTGTTCCGAAGACATTCGGAACAAAACTAAACATTTGTATTATATATTTCAGAACCGAAAGTCGGGTCTTTCATGTGACATATCCGACCAGTTATACATATAAATGTATTTAGCACCGATTTCGGAATTCATCCAACGTCTGGAAATCCTTGTAGCCTCAGCACATTCGAATTTCCACTCGACTCATGTATGCATATAAAATGCAAATTCCAATTCTTCATATTGCTGGCAAATTATGCGAGGAAATGTTGCATTATTTTTTCGCTATTAGATGCAAAACCAACCAAGACGCCGCCTGCTGCCGTCTGTTCTATTACTCCGACCACATCCATTTTAATGCTACTTGTTAAATTTATTACCGTGGAAATCGTAAATTTGCTGGCATGAGTTTTTGTGGCAATTAAAAATGATTGGTGGGCGCACAGATCGGTGAGGCAAGTAACGATCAGGTAAAACAAACAAATTGGCATGTTTAACAAAAATATTTTTACATATTACAAATGGGAAATTATATGGTAATAATTTCTTTGGGGTGCCACATGTGTGTGTGTGTGTGTAGTAGTTGGGTGAGTGCTTGAGCGGGTCTATGAATTCATCATTTGACATATGGGTTATCACACAGAACTCAATATTAGATCCTCGGGCATAATAAGTATCGATAAATAGTATGAAACCTATAACTCAGCTGGGAGAAATACCAACTGTGGGCCACATATTTTCATCTACATTTTGTTGTATATATTTTCAAGTATATTTTCTTGAATATATTTTGCCTTAAATTACAACAAAGAACCAAGGATTGAACAAAAAACGAAAATACATTTTTAGAAAGTCAAAATTCCTTTGGTTCCCTTTTCCTAATTGTGTGTCTGTGTTTTGGTATAAGTAATAAATTTGCATATTTTTTGTATGAATAAAAACAGCAATGCGCCCAGTGGGAGTGTTGCGTACATGAAAAAAGGAGGCGGACGCTTTTACAACAAAACTTCACAGCGTCCGTGGTGTCATTGGGAACGAGTAAAAAGGCACAACAACAGCATGTATGACAAACAATGCAACACTGCTAAAATTTAATCACTACGCAGTTCATTGTTTTTATAAAAATACATTTAACCCTCTCAGATGAGTATATTTATAGTAAACATTTTTCGATTTCGGCAGAGCTTTTGTTCTTTAAATCAAAATAAAAAAATTTTAAGTGTAATAGAGAGAAATCCATTATTTTTGCATGAAATTGATGGTTTTATTTAGCATAGTTAGAATGATCCAATTTAGGTAAAATATGCAATGTTTTGCTCAATAACTTATTACAAATTTTATGATATAAAGAAGGTAGAATAAGAAGAAGATAAAAGGAATAAGAAGGTATTTGAAGGTAAAAAGAAATCTATTATGTTTGCATAACATTGAAGCTTGGAATGAACTTATTTAGTGTCAAAAAAGCACCATTTGGTTCAATAAGTTGTTGCCATTTTTTATGTAATTCCATTATGACTCTCCGTAGAAATTGTTGTCTCTATTAACAAAAAACTGGGGCAGTCACTTTCCACAAACTTCTCTTGAGGCACATTTTTTACCAGCAAAATCATTCCCCATGGACATAACCACTTGAGGCCAGGTTCGGACTATAAGGTGAATGCTTATGAACCTCCCAACCAAGTTTTCAGAGTTTCTGGCGAGTCACTATCGATGTGTGTAGTTTTGTGTTGTTCAGTAGGAACACAGTTCATGTCCTATTGGCAAAAGTTTGTCATTTCTGGGCAATTGAATTCTTCAGATGATTGAACTGTTGGCAGTACAGATCCAAATTAAGAGATTGGCCCTAAGAGAGTAACTAGCCCATAGTATATGATTAGATGTTTCTTTGCTAACTCTACTAAGGCAAAACCTGAACTTCCTGACCGCCAATACTGGCTTGGCCATCGTTTTTGTCGGCTATTCGCAATTCGATCGCAACTCTTTTCGTTTGATGCTGTCGTAAGTGATTCGCTTTGCATTACCAGTAATCACTCGTTTCAAAAATTGCTCGATTTTTCCGATTTTTCGTAGATGGAAATTCGGTTCATAAGGTCTTTTTTGCGTTAAGTCGTGTACCACCTACATTCTCTTCTTCATTATTTTTGTATGCAGCCTTATTCAAGTGGATCCAAAAGGGGTTTTTAGTCAATTTGTGGCTCATGGGCAATCGAAACAGTCCTTACATGACGTTTCCACATGAAGATTTCCATAATTTTAAGAACATTTTCCACCAGAGCGTGACGTAACTTTGGCATCAGAATTACAGGAACGAAATGGACAAAACTGAAACTGCGCATAATTGACTGCTAAAAGACCATAGAAACTCTCAGGTCCCTAGGCACATTCACATTTTTTAGTGCCTGGCTTGCGATTTTTGCCTTTATTGAAGAAAAATTGTCAAATAGGGAGAAAATCTATTTGTTGATGTCCATCTTTGATGCGCACCCAAACAAATCTACGTCAAGCAATCACAAAATTGTCTGAGAAGTTTCTTTAGTAGGAAATCGTATCTTTTTTAAGCCATAAACCATACTTCGATCGCATTTATAAAAAGCGAGATACAGATTACTGAAGCTGTCTATTGAAAAAATAATGGACTCATTTTTTTAGAAAAACTTTTAAAATGTTCCCTTTTTTAGAATTATTTTCTAATATTTGTTTAGAAAATTAATTTATTGACTTATTTTTCAGTAATTTAAAGTATTCCAAGGAGTTTTGGAAGAGTTGTAGGGCTTCCGAAAGGGTTAAATTAAAACAAATGGACAGCAAGTTGCCGATTCAGTGTTGCTTCGGTAAGTTTTGAAACGATCATATTGGTTATATACATAATATATATATTTTTTTATTATTTTTACAACAACAATTTGAATCACAACACTTTTTTACTACTCAAATTCGATCGATGAGAAGAACTACAACAGGACACAAGAAGGTAAAAAAAAACACTGTGAAGTGCTGCCAGATTGAATTTTCCATATGAAAACCAGGTTCTGATTTGAACCCATTTCACGTTCCCAAACTATAATTCGCCTACAATTGCTGCAGTTTTGCTGGGCCAGCGAAAAACTCTAACGTTTTCCTTGCTTTTCCTTCCTAAACTCGAGAAATTTTTGCATCAGTTCGGGCCCTGTGTACGGCATCCATTCACACACTCCAGCTAACTGCAGTTCAACTTATTTCCTGGCGGGGGAGGCGGACATGTGTGTTGTGTTGTAGCGTTTGTTATTTTGCCCTTTTGCTGCCATTCTTGCACGAATTATGACTTTCACTTGCCGCATGCGGTGGTCGGCACAGTGTTTTTTCAGCTGTTTTCAGCTGTGGCTGCGTGTGCGAGCACAAGAAGGGATTTTCATTTTTTTTCGCACAACAAATATGTTCAACCTTAGAAATGGTTATGCGTAAATTTGAAAATTTAATTATAAAAATGCGCACTAAAAATCAATAGCTGGAGTTGGATCGATGCTTGTTGGTGTGCAGAATACGAATTGCAGTCATTCGGTGTAGAATTTGAGTTTTGATGGAAATACAAAAATTATATTGAATGGAAATTTGAAGTTTTTTTTTTAGATTTTTGATGTCGAAATTTGGAATCAAAAGAGCATTAAAATCTTTAAAACGTTTGCCGGAAATAATTAAAAATTGATAGTTGCAAACATTTATGAATATTTCAGAGATGTTTTGATAGAAGAATCGTTCTGTTTGAGAATTTTTTTTTAATTCAATGCCAAGTAATCCAAACAATTAAATTTGATAGTTGTCGAATTTTATGAATTTTTCAGATATTTTTTGAAAGAAGAATCTCTTTGTTTAAGGAATTTTTATTTCAATAAGAAAAGGCAATGTAATATTTTACATAGACTTGTCTCTTTATTTGTCAAACAAGCCAAATACTTAAATTTGACGGCTGAAAAATTTTATGAATTTTTCAGAGTTGGTTTGAAAGAAGAATCGTTCTATTTAAGAAATTTTTATTTCAGTTGAACAAATGTCGTCATAGTTGTAAAATAAAGCGAGCATGAGACAAGAAAGCGTGATATATTTCACAGACTTGTCCCTTCATTTGCCAAAAACTCTGCGCCTGGGTACAACTTTCGAACCGCCCAGTAGTCAGTTAAGAACTTTAATAATTCCTTGAACACTTGAGGACCAACTAATGCAATATCAACATAAAAGTAGTTATAAATGAAATATTTGCTTGAAATATTTTGCTTTCAGCCCAAATTAAATGTCCCTTTCGCTATGCAAAACTAACTAACTAACAACACACCCAACTCTCACTCGACTGTTTTTGTGACCCGAGTTTGTTTGTTCAATTATTTTCATTACGAGTTGTTCCAGATTTTGACATATGCCGAGCATAAATCTCAGCCAAGTTGCAATTTTGCCATACAACATTCACTTTCGTTGGCTGACGTTAAAAAACAGGCGAATCCAACACGCCTCTTTGCAACACTCTATGCTTCTATTTCCCCCGCTCCACCCACCGCCTGCTTCATCACTTTTTTGGAAACCCCACTTGCTGCCTGCAACATTGGCGGCCCACTGGGTGCTGTTGCCCGAAATGGATTTCGACTTTAGCCAGCAGCCGCCAACTGAGCGCTGAGCGCGTAGAATGGGCGTAATTTTAATCCGCTTCAAATTGTTTTTGTACTGTGCAATTGTGCAGCGGGGAGTGTTTATTTGCATGTCGTGATTTTGTTTTTTCGCCGAAGTCATTTGCCACCACAGATTATTTTTAGTTGTTGTTCTTGTTTGTGAGTCGCGCATGAAAAGTGCAGATTTTCTAATAACATTGAAATTTTCTAAATTAATAAATTTGTTGTTATAGCTTCAGTGGAAATGTGCCATGTCAGGACGAAATTCGTTGAATTGCTTTGAATTCTATGTAAATCTTCAACAAACATTGCCAAATATTTTAAACATATATCTATGTATATATTTGCATTTAATATGAAAAATTCGTGCTTGCGTGATTTTGGAGAATTTTCGATTGTTCTTCGAATGTGCAAAAATTAATGAGAATTTTTCAAGTGGTCATAGTTGGTCAAGTGTTTGAATAGTTTCGACATGCAACTATTTTTATTTATAGCTTTTCGCAGCTGGCGATTTTCTTTTCGGCAAATGTTGGCTTAATTAGAAAAAATCAAGTTCAGTGGGAAAGATATCGAGTACAAATTGATGGCTCATGTTTGAGTATCTGGTTTGGTGGAAAAAACGAGGAGCCTAGAATTTGTGGCCCCTTCTTGTTCAGGGGCTGACATTGGCAGTGCAAATCCGTGGTCCTTCAGAACGACAACAATGATATACTTAAGTCATAGAGCCAGTAATCCTACTCTATCAGCTATTCTCTTATTAAGGAGTATTCTTTGAGCACAGAAACTACTGAGTCCGACCTAGCATGAGTAGCTGTCTAGATTCTCTTCTGTCCCCATTTAGAAAGTGTGTTCTTTTATGTCTGATCTGAGCGAAAAATCCTCTAAATTAGTGTTTCCCATTTCGCTATTTCATTGGCCTGTGACGTCTCTAAAACCCTTTGTCCAACACCGTTAAAGTATGTATGGATCAAATCCAAGAACCATTTGGCAAATGAATTGATATCGAACCACTTTATTCATCTATTAAAAAGCAGCCGAACAACCCCGAAAAGGTATCTCCTATTTAGTGCATTGTTGGAGTTCGACTAGGATATGGATATTGCAAAACACCTCCAAATCCGTCTCGGTGGGATGTCACTTCTCCAATCAGTCACCTTCTCCGTTCGAATTCTTAGATACCGGTTTGCTCTGAGGCCTTCTCAACTTCATTCTGGCGGAATTATCGCTGTTGAAGTTTCGAAATTGGATTCCGGCAAAGATACGGACATTACACAATATCTCCAACCCCGTCACGGTGGGGAGTCAGCTCGAATTCTAAGATATCAGCTTGTCGTGAGGCCTTCTCAACTTCATTTTAGGGAACTTCTGTTGCTGTTGAAGTTCAGAAGTTGGATTTCGGCAACGATACAATCAGTATGCAGACAGTATTAGCAAAGAATATGATGTGGTACCTTAATTTTCTTTGGTATTAGGTAGCTATCCGTACAAAGACCCCATTGGGGCAATGAAACCTAAAGGGTTCCAGTTTAGTTTGGAGAATTCGTAAGTAGCTGACTGCTTTAACAACTGGGTTTGGATCTATCGGCTTTTTTTCGGCTTTTCATACCGAGGCCCTTGGTTCGATTCCCAGCTCGGGCTGGTGAAACGCTAATCTATTTCTATCGCTATGCACGTGAAGCAGATGAGAATACCAAGAATCGCACAAGTACAGTCTTAGCAGGCAATGGCAAAATCTGCAAATGTTAAAGAAAAAACTGCCAACCGCTGTTAGGACTTGGCTTTAAACTGTAGGTCCCCTCCCTGCCTTCTCCCGTCCACTTGAAATGTGTGCTTTAACATATGTTGGAAAGACAATGTTGCATACACATTTCAAAACGAGTGTGGCTCTTGCAGAGCCAGCCATTACAACCTAACCTAACCACAGAGACTGTTTTCAGAAATCAACAAGACTTATATTTAGTGTCAATGTATGTAAGGTTGCGACGAGAAAATCCAGGCTCGAGAGGCCAAGATCCTATCTTCTTCTAAGGCTTCATTCTACTTATTACACTTTACATTAAAGACCGGGCTCCCTTAAACCCCAGGAACGGGTTACAATCTTTTCTTCTTTTGCATCGGGAGAACGGTATGGGCGAAGAAAAAAGGGTGCCTTGGATAATCCTGGTAGCCCATGTGATTGGAGCTTTGGTCAAAAAGATCTACTTGAGCTAACTTATGGCGTACTTTTTCGGGTGAGTTATGGAGCTTGAAAAGATTTATTGTAGTAAAGACGTGACTTAAAAATTAGGGAAATTAGATAGAAATGAAAACTCTCTAATCAGGTCCATTACGGAGATTAAGGAGTTCGATGATTGCGGCAGATCTCTGTATGGCTAAACAAGAAATAGAGGCACAAAAAGGCATCCAGTGGAGGTGATTTTAGTCACAAGGAATGCAGCGTACTGAAAGATTCAGTAGTTGCAATGAAAATTGTCATCCTTGACCGCAAAATACAAAACCACAAAATGCACTTAGAAGTACTCGGTTCCGGTGATAAAAATTCTTAGTTTAAAAGTTTTAGAAAGTGTAGCCCCTTTTCGAATCGGCAATGTTGCTAGTCAGGCATTTCTTAGTATACTTAAACTTTTTGTTTTTATAAAACTATTCCTTAAATTTCAAACATGTTCGAAACAGCACTATTCAATCTTATCTTATTATCTATTTTTTAGTTCCAAAGGTAATTAACATAAATAAAACAACAAAAGCAAACTCACCTTGACCGCCTTGTCCGTCGACTTGTGGACAGTTTTCCTCGTCCGAACGGTCGATGCACTCGTGGATACCGTTGCAGAGATACTCTCTGGGCAAGCAACGATCGTCACATTTGAATTCAGATTCGGAGCAAACTGTAAACATGGCCAAGTGGATAACGATTAATATACAACGCAATGGCTTTTCGGCGCGTAATCGGCTCATCAAGTGACTACATGAGTACTTGGATTCGGTATGAAAATGTACACATGAACTGCTATATATTGACTATAGTATTTACAGCAATTCCAACATTCTGTCATCAAATGCTTCTCCATAGTCGCCGTTAGTAAACATTTGCAGAATTTGGAAGAGACTCGACGCAACGTTGTGACTAAGTTTACTGTAAAAGTGCGATAACTGAGTTAAACTAAACTACCGTGAAATAGTCGAACGTGTCTGAGTTGCTACAGGAATTGCATTATCGCGTTTTGGGCGCAAAACCGTTTTGGAATTCGCCGATACGGAAATTTGAAAAGGATTAATTTTTATAAAAAATGTATGAAACAATCTACGGATTGGCTACAACGGTTAGAGGAACTAACTATAGTAATTAAAACGTTCAAAATAAAAAATGTTTAATAAATGAAAAAAAAAAATATTAAAAAAAAATACAATTTTCAAAATATTGAAAAATGAGTGAACGAACGTTGGGACGACTGGGTAAACCTACAAACATTTGAGGCCAAGAACAAAACACTTTGAAAGACACTAATGGACATTGTGGACACACACAGCGGGGTAAAGGAAGTTGGGCGGGTGGGGGTTGTTGGGGGAGGGGGGAAACAGATGTTACAGGGCGAGGGGATGCGGCTCAACGAGGTGAGCACAGACGCACACAGTGTTAATCATACCCCTGTCATAAGGATCGACGTCGTTGTCGCCACCATACGGCGGCACATTCTCGTCTTCGGGACAGTTGTCCTCATCCTCGCCGTCGGGACAGTCTTCTTGGTTGTCGCAGCGTTGCTCGTCGCAGATCTTGTGACCGCTCATGTAGCACGTAAACGTGGCGTCGCCGCGGCAGCCAACGTCCGGCGTGAAGAGGGGACTGCGCTCGGTGGAGACCCCAGGCTCGCCGGATGCCTCAAAGTCGGTGGTTTCGGGTTCGGATTCGGGCTCCGGCTCGGGCTGGGGCTGGAACTCGGGCTGTGATGGCTCTTCGGTGTAGTCGTCTGGCTGCTCGGTGTTCTCATCGCGGTTCTCCTCGCCTATGTTGGTGGTCAGAGCGAAATCGAAAAAGGCAAATGAGAAATTGGTCAGGTGTCAGCGATACGCGTTCGATCGCGCGATGCGTGGCGTGGAAGCGTACGGGAAAGAGACATACACACACAGAAACAAATAGTTGGCGCTGTAAGCGGTGTTTTTTCCTAATGGACGCAGTGGCCGGTTGTGAGTGGTGAAGTCACACAGTGAAGTACACATAAGGCGAACAGGACGTAGGACGTAGCACAAGTGACAGAAAGAACGGTTGGATGATAGTATGGCAGGAGTAGAGCAAGATAGGTGATTGGGTAGTTGAAATTTGAATTTTAGGTACAGTGCGCCAATTTGATTGATGAAGGACGCCAAAGCAAAACCGACTCAAAGCAAAATGAGGCCAAGAGAGCAGTGGTGTCTGATGCAAGAAAAGGTGGATTTGGAATTTTGTCGTTAAAAAGTTGAGCGGTTTTGCTTTGCAGACGTGTAAGATTCGAGTGCTGAAATTTCAATAGAATTGATTACCGGGACAAAGAAAACAAGTGCATGGGAAGGAGTAGAAAACACATAAAACACGAAAATGTTTAAGAAATAAATATAAAAAATACATAAAACAAAACATAAAACACACAAGAAACAAATAAAAATGAGCGTAACGAAAAGCGACTTTTTTGTTGTTTACGAGGAGCCTAGAAAACTGCGAAGAAAAGCGTAGTGGGGGATACCAAGAACCAACACGCGCGGGAACGTTGGATTCCGGAATTTTGTTTTTTATTTTTAATGCATAGTTTCACTTAAAATTGTTCACCGCCCAAAAGCTGGGAGACTTCTTATGGTTGCGGACTTAAAGCACTAAAGCGCTGACTGAGATCTGTCGTATGAAAGCTTTTAAGCTCACTAAACTGAATAGTGAAGAACAGCAAACGTTGAGCCAGAAAGATTTGTGATCTTTGAGCATGAAGCAAATGGTTTGCCTTAATTTTTGAGAGCTTAAAAGCTTTATTACAGACCAGTTTACAAAGCTTTGACTTTTGAATTTTGTATTACATTCCAAGACAGTAAACTCGCCAATGATTGTTAGATGTAAATGAGGGAATTTAAGTTTTAAAACTTTTTGTATGCAAGAATAGAATGTATGCAACATGTGAAGAATTCTTCAGGCAATGCTTGAGATGCACTTGCGGTAAGTCATTTTTTTCTATTTTGCGGACCTTTTCGGGGATAAAATAACGACGGACATGGAAAGTTTGATCTCATATCATATTTGAATGAAAAGTGTTCTTATTTTCAAAGCGTTTAATTTATTTAAAAAGAGTGAGATGACTCTCGGACATCCAGATGATTTTTCTACAGTTAAGACTTCGCAGATCTCTCAATCAGGTTGCCAACCAGCTACGATTTCAGCGTTGAGTATAAGTACCACAGTATGGGCACCAGAGTACCAGTAAGGGTATTCGAGTATGGACATTTGTACCGAAGTATGAGTATAGATAAGTATGGGCACCACAGCTTGGGTGCAGTACCCAAGGTATATGGGCACCGATGTGTAAACACCAAGGTATAAGTACCAAGGTATTGGTACTATAGAAAGAATATAGATCCTGAAGTATGAGTATTGGAACCACAGTATGGATACCAGTGTGGGAATGACAGTATGGACATTTGTACCACAGAAAGGATATAGATAAGTATGGGTACCACAGTGTGGGTCCAGTCCCAAAGGCATGGACACCGATTTATGGACACCAAAGAATAAGTACCAAGCTACTAAGATAAGGGTACGGATACTGAAGTATGGATACTGGAAACACAGTATGTGTACCAGAGTAAAGGTATGAATATTGGGGAATGAGTATGGATACCGAAGGTATGGGAATGGGTACCACAGTGGGTATCACGGTATGGGTACCACCGTAAGGGTTTGGATACTAGAGTATGGGTACCACAGTATAGATACCAAAGTATTTGTGCCAGAGATTGGGTATGGGTACCAGAGTTATAGTAAGTGTCTCCGGCATCCCTAAAAGATATCTGTTTAAAAGTTAATCTGTAAATTTAGTCTAAAAGACTCTCGAATCAGTTTGTTTGAATGGAAACCACGACGGTCTCTAACCAGTAAAAGCAACTTCACTCTAAATTCCTAAAGCGATTGTGCGGAGCATTGTGAATTGGTGAGATGGTTTTGTGACTTGTTAATACTAAGTTTTTAAGAATCAAGTGAGATGTTAACACCAGCGGTTAGTGGCAAAACACATTTGGCTGTTAGTCAATAAATTATTCATATTTTATAGTTATTCATAGTGTCTATATGTATGTACAGACATTTTTAGTTCCCAATTAACGGTTAGAGTACAATTATGACTTAGCAGTCATTTAGATGTTTTAGTAAAAAGCAAAGCATTAGTGGAACGTGTTAGTAGTCTGCGAAGCGAAGCTTTATATTTGTACAGCTCCAGTTCAGCCATATTTGACGCGCTGATCCTTGACCCAGCACTTAGGACTAAAAACCCGACCGGGTAGGGGGTAGGATGCAATTGACGGCAGCCGTTTGGGCACAAGCGGCGTGCATGTATGTAATTCTAGTAAATCGGTCCGCGCACAAACACTACCTTTGCCGCAGATCTCTTCGGCCTCGTCGGAACCGTCGCTGCACTCAGTGTAGCCGTTGCAACGCAGATAGCACGGTATGAGTTCGCCCGTATGGCACTGGAATCCGCCGTTGGGATCGTCGTCGCAGTTGTGATAACTGGAATCGGGGCTTGGCTGTTGTTCGGGTGGCGTTTGGTCTTCGCCTTGACGCTCGTAAATGGCAGCGCACAGCGCCTCGTCTTCGTCACTTTCGTCGGGACAGTCGACATACTGGTTGCAGCGATCGCTGCACTCGACCAATGCGCCATCGAGGCACTGGAATTGTCCGTTCGGGTAGCGATCGCAATCGTACACCATGTGGCTGCCGGTGGCCGTCTCTTCTTCACCGTCACGATCGTAGCCGTCCTGGCCGCGGCCGTCGTCGTAGCCGCCTTGACCGCGACCATCATCGTAGCCACCTTGATCGCGACCTTGATCATCGTAGCCGCCTTGATCGCGACCTTGATCATCGTAGCCACCTTGTCCCCGATTATCATCACCACGATTATCTTCGTAGCCTCCTTCACCACGATTGTCATCGTAGCCGCCTTCACCACGGTTATCATCGTAACCACCTTGACCACGACCATCGTCATAACCGCCTTCACCACGACCATCGTCGTAACCACCTTCACCACGGCCATCATCATAGCCACCCTCAGCACCGTAATCTGCGGTGGTTGCCACGGGCACCAAGGTGTCAGAACCGTAATCGATGGGCTCGTCTTCGTCTAATGATTACAAGTTGAATAGATGATGTATGTAGTTTTGAAATGAATTTTCGGCGTTGAGATGATTTTGAAATTCTCATTATGAATTTGTACCCACTTCCGATAAGCATGAACGGAGCATTAATGTTTTTTTATATTTGGTTTTTTTTTTTTCATTAAAAAGTTTCAGCTTCTTATTTTGCAATATGATAGTAAAAACTCACAGCTAACAGAGTACAAAGTACAATACGCTTAAAAAATTTAGGACAGAGACATGTTTTTGATTTTGTAACAAGTCAATGACAACAACATTGAATATACGACAGCAAAAATTAAATGTGTGAGTGGAGAAACGTAAACAAGTTTTGTCAATTTTATTAAAATAGTTGAAAGTCAAATTAGAAAAAAGGAAATAAATAGTTTTTAGAGAAGCTTCAAAATTATCAAATTAAAGAACGTGGTTAGCCAATTAAACACAGATATACTTAGAAGAAGGAAGGAAACATTAGCATAAAAATTATTTAAATTTTGATGCTGTTTTCAATAAGTTGAGTTTTGTTAAAAAGTGTTTTTGTTAAATTGTAAGAGCCAAAGAAGTTTTTAGAATTTTGATAACCACGATTAGACACTCGTGAGAGAGGGAAACTATGCCCGAGATAATAAAAGAGCGCTAGACAATATTTTGAAGTTTTGTGAAAATCGATCTATCGATTTAGCTTCGATTATTTAAAGATTATTTAGTTCTAAAGACCATATTTGAAGAAACTGGAAAATTGTTCGAAAAGTAGGCATTCAAAAGTTTATCCCAGAGCTAAAAGTACTTTTGGTGTCAACCCAAAGTTGCTGTCAACCTTGGATCGATTGGCAGCTCAGTCAAAAATTGAGCAGAACCGACTTTGAGGCTACACTTACCCTCAACACGTTTGAAGTAGTAGCGTTCGTCAATGTCGGCGCCCAAATTGCCCAGACGATGATAGGTGGAGATTTGCTTGCGCAGTGTTTCGCCAAAGTTGGTCACCTCTTCGGGCAGTTCCAACTGCACGACCACATATACCTTGTAGTTGTCGTTGGTGGGCCTGAAGGTAGTAAAGCGTTTCTCAATTAAAACTCATATCAAACATTTTCTTCTATGCAATCGAAAGCAGTTCTGCAACTCGGTAATGATTTTGCTTTCGGCTCCAAAACTGCTTGATTGCTTGCAATTAATGCCAACAACAACCACTCACGTCACAGACAACAGTGTAGCGCGCATGTTGAAATCGTCGTCGTCGTGCGTTTCATGAAACAGATCACGGAATGCGGTCTCCAGTTGGCGATGCAGCTCCATGAATTCCTGATTGCTGTTGCCCTCGCTGAAGCCCTGAGTCCAGGGCTCGTTAATGGTGAACAGTGTGCGCCCTGCAACAACCCAAGAAAAATTAAAAAATTTTGTAAAAACACATTTCAAGTCTCACTCACATAGTTCGGTTGGATGCGCATCGGTATCGTCGTCGCCGTCGCCGTCGCCATCGCCATCGGGGAAATGGCCGGAGCCCTCTTCGTAGTCGCCGTTGTTGTACGAGGCGCGTTTGGTGTGTTTGTTGTGCTTGGCTGCATTGGTCAATTTGTTCAGCTGCTGGCCGTGCTGCAGCTTCGGTTGCGTCTGGTTGTGCTGGCGTTGCTTCTTGTGCGCGTTCGGTCTGTGCTTGCGCTGCTGCTCGCTGCCGACTTTCTTTGTGCGTCTCTGCTCGTCGTTCCGTTTGCGATGCAGCCGCTTGTTGTTTCCGTTCAGGGGCTGTGCCTTCGCCGACTTTTGTTCTGTTTCGCCATTGCCAAACAGGCGACCCAATTCGCGACGCACTCGCTTAACGCTTTGCGCCAGCCAGCCGTCGTCTTCGACGTCGTGCGTTTCCTGCTCGTCCACCGGCTGCAGTTCTTCTTCGAGCAGCGCGCTGCGCAAATTGCGATTCGCCGTCGCCGGCGTCTCGTCGAACTGATCAATGTCGAAGGTGTCGTCAATTAGGTCTGTGTTGAGTTGCTATTCGGAAGAGAAAGAGAGAAACATTAATTCAATTTAAATATTAGGGAATTTTATTGTAATTGACTGATTGATTGATTGATTGATTGAGTGATTGATTAATTGATTGGTTGATTGATTGATTGATTGATTGATTAATTGATTGATTGATTGGTTGATTGATTGATTAATTGATTGATTGATTGATTGATTGATTGATTGATTGATTGATTGATTGATTGATTGATTGAATGGTTTGTTTTTGAATCAGTTGTGATATATTTTATAGAAATGTATAAGTTAGGAAATTGGTTTTTTCCTCTTCCATACAGCTTCGGCAGAGGCCACATCAATCGAACTAAGGACCCCTCACCCATTAAATCAGCTTGACTGTAAAATCAGTAGACTGTTATAGTCCTATTTTATAGTCCTTTCAGCTAGATAAATATTTTATACTAATAACTAACATGTTTTAGTTAAATTGAAATAAATTTTCGTATAAAAATTGAAATTATTTATTTAACGTAATTTCAATATTTTCTAATTTGAATTCATTAATCCAAAAAAATTACATTTTCCGAAATACTTCTCAGCCAAGTAATTTTTCCCATCTTAGACGTTGCACTGTGGATTTAATACATACATACATACACACATTCAAATACACATATTATGTGTGTATTAGGCATCGCAATCCCGGGATCCCGGACTTTTTCCAGTCCCGAAAATCCCGGGATTCAAATCTTTTAATCCCAGGATTTTCGGGATTGCAAAAGATGCTTCAAAGTTCAAATGAAATAAATTTAAAAGCACAAAAACCCAATTCCTTATCTGAAGGAGGAGGGAGGGGATAGAGGGCGTCTTTTGCAAAAGGCTTATAATTATTTACTAAGCATTCAACCAGCAAGTGTTGAATCTGAAAGATGTTTTCTCTCAGCAGGGTTTATTTGCAATAAATTTCGCTCTAGATTAGAGGGCAAAACATTTAATGCCTTAGTATTTTTAAGATCTCAGTTTTTAGTTAATCACAACGCTTAACTTTTTTATCGAAATATTCGAAGTAAAACTAAAAGTACTAACAAATTAACTATTTTATTTTTTGTATCAAATATGCGTATATATGTAGGGGAAAGGTTCCGGTTGTGGGCACCTTTTTGTTTTTGGCTCATAACTTTTTACCAAGTTCTTCTTAATCGGACATATGGACATCTATGGAAAGCTAGAAACCTTAGCTAACAAGTAATGACAAAAGTAAATCGATTCCGTCAAATAGAAAAGTTGTTTTTGTTAATTTTGTAAAGTAGTCATTTTTAACAAAAATTTTTTTTGGGTTCGGTTGTGGGCACGCCTGGAAAATCTGGTGGAAACGGAAAAACCAACACGAATATAGAAAAACATTAAGTTTTAATTATTTGAAGCACAATGCACGCATGTGAAGTAGCTGGTACGCATGTCGGCACATTTTGGATGGACGGGCATTTCAAAATGTAAGTGACCAAGTTATTCTCCTGGGCTGTCAAGAAGACCTAAAGTAAAATGAAATTCAACCTAATTAATCAACACTCTTCAAGTGCTGTGACGTGAAGAAGGTGGAAAACACCAGTTAACCTGATTCGATAACATCCACGAAAAGAAGAAAAAGAAGAAAACACCACCGTCGACAGCTTTGATGTTTCCGAAATTTTCTTCCACCTTCTTTTTGTAGCGTTGGAAAGTGGTTCAGGAAATCGCATACGCTGCGGCAGTCGATTTTGTGGTTAGCTTATCTGCAGAACAATGTTAAATTACATCCAGCACATTAAAAAAGATATCGGAGGATTTTTTTTATTTACCCTTGGAAGATATAACTAAAACAACCAAAAAATGCGTTAGAAGACCATTTTCGATGAAATAACTTACCAAAACTTACCAAATCACTAAAAGATGGGTGCCCACAACCGAACTAATTGCAGTGCCCACAACCGAATTTGGCAGCCATTTTGAGAAGTAGTGAAAAATTTGTTCGGGGTAAACATATTGGTTGTAATCAATATTGGATCACAAAGTATAATAAATTTACGAAATAAAAATGCATTTTACTCGCCTTCTCGATGGATTCACTTCGATTTATGACACCATTTAAAATGTGTAAAAAAATGTTTGTCTTATTTTTTAAGCACAGAAAGATATATATGGTCCCAGCACAAAGCAGGCGTGTCTGTTCGACTCAGTATTTGGCACAAAAAGATCGTGGTTCCATAATGAACAAATGGCCTTAGTCAAAAAAACCCAGCCTGCTTTCTATCAAGAGATACGAAGGGGTGCCCACAACCGAACTATGCCCACAACCGAACCTTTTACCCTACTTTATGATACATTTGATGCAAAGCAATAAGTTATGTTTAAGTGTCATTTTTGGATAAAACAAAATGTTATCAAACTGAAGTTAAATGTCAAATAAAAAACTTTTAAGTTAAACAAAATGTTGTCAAGGATGACTATGTTTATTTATTTGATTTAAATTTAAAGTGACAATTTTGAATGTAATTGACAACTGATTGTAAATGACAACTGATTGTAAATGAAAACTGGATTTTGGTGATGTGCCGCGTACAACCAACCACTTCGACGACTCAACACCGACTGCCGCCCTTTCCGCCTTACAATGTGATTAAATTCAAGATAAAAAATCTTAAAACTACCCCAAATGTGATTAAACTGTGTCCATTTTTATGGTAAATATATTATAAACAAGTATTTATGCAATTTGGTAAAATTGTTTTATTTAAAAAATTTGTTATTTGAATCCCGGGATTAAATCCCGGGATCCCGGGATTTGACTTTTCAATCCCGAAAATCCCGGGATCGCAAAATGGCAAAAAATTGCGATCCCTAGTGTGTATATATGTGCGCTCAAGTTTGTGGTGAATTAACTTTACGTATGCTAAGAGCAATGAAAGCTTTTATGTTAAACATGCTTATCTGCTCTTAGAGGGTTGGAGGCTTTGCTAAGTTGAGATGGTGAATACAAATTAAATGTTGAATGTAAGGTGGTGAATAAGGGATTTGATAAGTATTGGTGGTCACTGTTTGTTGGTATTTGTGGCCGAGTTTTGGTGGCTTTTGAAGTATTTGGAACAACGATTATGGGATCATAGATATTTCTATATGAATTAGTGTTAAAGTTGGTCAGATATTTGGCTCAAACACTGAAAGAATTGTTTTTTTTGGAAACGCGACGACAACAATTGTGACAGATTTTTAAGCTAAAAATTGCATTTTAAACATCAACTGCTTCACCTATTCACCAAATTTGCTACTGTGCAACTATTACTTTTTAAGTATTTTCAGTTGTTTTGTGTTTAACTACACCAATCACTGACAGAAAGTGTCACAATTGCACTTTCAATGATAAAAACGCATGAAATTCAACAAAATGCCCACATTGAAAAGCCACTTAATCCACTGTTAACCTATTTTGCGGCAAGCGGCAATGTTAGGGCAACACCTGAGGGCTTGGAGAGGGGCGCAAGAACTCAAGTACTACGATGACACCTCATGTGAACAGGCAGTAAATATAGAAAACGAAGTACCGGCACAGCAGACATCAATTTTCAGTAAACCAAACAAAACGTCACAACAGTGTGCAGTGTAAATAACAACGGCAACAACAATAGCAACAAAAACCACAAAGTAAGAGCAATTAATATAAATTGCATTTTATCATTACAACAACAAAACACATACAACCGCACACATGGCTGCGACGCATTGAGTACATTTTCGATTAGTGCGACAAGGCGAATGAGCGCAAAGGGCGCGCGGAAAAAAAGAAATTCAAATGAAACAAATAACAACAATAATACGAACAAAAACAACAACAAAAACAATACAGAGAAAAAAACGCTGAAGAAATGCAATTTTTTTGTTGTTGCTTCTATTTGTCTGTATATTTGTTTGTTATTGTTGGTTGGCTGGTTTTGCTGGTGATGATGTTTTTGTTGTTATTGTTTTTGTTGTTGTTCTTGTGACTGTTAATGAGTCAATGAACCGGCCGAGCAGTAGTTGACGCTGAAGGCGGCGTTTGCTTCGACGATTGATGCAATCAAACGCAACACATAAGTCCGACTTTTGCTTTGCTGCTGCTTGCCGCAATTTTTAATGCCAATTTGCCACCAATGAACAATTAAGCATAATTTAATTATACTCGATGCAAGCACAAAATCAAGCGCCACAGACTGAAGTTCACATTGCCGAACCATTTGTTTTATCTTTTGGTTTGTTTTGGTATTTTTCGTGTTGTTGTTATTGTTTTCTTTTCGCTGCTTATCGCAAGAGGAAAATAAAATTTCATTGGGTTCTAACAAATTGTTTGGTATTTGTTGCTGTTATTCAATGGCCGGCGTTTTGCTGTTTGTTGCGCTGTTTGTGTGTGTGTGCGGTAGAAATGTTGTTGTTGCTGCTGTTGCTTATCAGTGCTGCAGCTGGAAGTTATCGAGCAAGGGTTTAGTGGGGAAAAGAAGGCTAGTCGGAGTTGAAAAGAGCGAAGGTATGTTGGATTGTGTGACTAGTTGAACAAAAATTAGGCCAAATGTATGCGACGTCGGCGTTGGTGATAAGCGTGAAAGTGGGTTTCGAATGCTTCTCGAGTGTAATTGAAATGGGTTTTTGTTGTTATTGGGTTTTTGATCTTTTGGACTGACCGATTGCAGAGCAGTAAAACCAAAAGCATTGTGTATAAAAAATTATTGTTAATAAAATGATGTGCAAAGTGGAAAAATGATTTCAAAAAAATAATGGTATTACAAAATGGTAAATTTATTTATTGCATTTTGATGGTTTTTATGGGTTTTTCATTTCTAGAACTTTTTATTGAAATTTAATTTATTTTTTTTATTTTATTTTGTTTTATTTTATTTTATTTTATTTTATTTTATTTTATTTTATTTTATTTTATTTTATTTTATTTATTTTATTTTATTTTATTTTATTTTATTTTATTTTTTTACATTTTATTTTTTATTTCGTTTTCTTTCTTGTGTCTGTTTGAAATATTTATTATACATTTTATACATTATACATTTTATATATTTTATGTTATTGTATGGCAATCTAGCATAGGTCTCTCAAATGTCTTCTCTGAACTGACATGTGATTTGATCGGAAGTTATCAACTCGATTTCTGACAGAAGCGTAAGAAATGGAACCCCTACTTTCTTAATGTTTGCCCAATTTTTATTGATGGTACCAAAGTAGAAGAAGCTGCGAGGAGAAAGCTATTTTAGACGGACTTATTGGCAGTTTTGATAACTTTTTCGGAAACATTTATTTCTGCAATATTTGTATATTTATTTTTCATTTGAGGCGTGAGATCTTAGGGCCCAGTTTGCCGCTTGGCAGTCAGCGAGTATGTTTCAAAGGTATTGCTTCCTTCGATCCCTTTCAAAATTGCAAGCGCTTCTATGAATCTAATCTAACTCCTTGAAGCAGCCGCTTTGAACGAACCCACCTAAGCTAATTTTGATCCATTTTGGGGCAGCTTGGAACACTCTACAGTGGTTCGGCTGTATGAGAGATTAGTATATTCTATGTGAGAGCCATTGGTGAAGAATTGATGAGAGATTTTTAGAACCATTATAGAAGATCTGACCTAATCTATTCATGGATTATACTAAGCCCGTCTTTATTTTTGTTGGATATTGTCGTAAGGAACTTTTTATTGAATACAAGAATATACAATACTCTTTTATAAATCGTATGTAAGTATTCAAAGGAGTGAATAGCCCCAATTTTGGCTTTGGAACGTGCCTACCAAAGTGTGGTCAATGTAATACTTCACAAATGATTTGTTTTAATGCGAATTTAAAAAAAAATATATATATTTAATGATACCAAGTGTAGTATTGCTAAGAATCCAAGAAGGGTCTATGTGTGGCCAATCGTGGCCAGTTAGTTATATTTATCCACTTTAACAGACGAATGTGCGGCCCATTCAAACTTCCTTACACTTCCCATTCAAACTTCCTTAAAAGTCCTCAGTGCAACAAAATGCCATCAATGTAGACATTTTGAGTCTCTTGCTGAGTTGTTTATGTGTGATTTTTATGAAATTTAATTAATTTTTCGTTCAGTGAATGGTTTTCTTTCCAGATGTTATAATGCAATTCTGAATTGTTATATATTTTGATTTAGACGAAATAAACTCAGAAAAACTTTATAATTGTTCTCGTTTTAAATAAACTTTCGAGACTTTAAGTAGTTTTTTTAAGTAGGTCTTTGTTAAGTAGTTCTTTCTTTGTAATTTCAAAGTGAATTGTTGAATTTTTATTTTTATATATAATTTTTTATTTTTTTATTTCATTTAAAACAGAATTTTTTTTATAGATTAATTACGAAGCAATGAATAATGCGCTGCAGAGAGCTTTGACATGGCAACGACATGCAAGAGGCATTTCCGCTGCCAGTGTGCAAGTAATAATCGCTGAAAATTCGCAGAAGGCCTCATAAAAGACCCAGTATTGCAATGAGTAACGAATGAGCAGAATTGAGATGATTTCATAATACAAATATAAATAACAAGTTGTGCTAATATCGGCAAATATTTAACTGATCAGCGGCTTTTATCAGTCATTCGCCAGGGCACAACATGGCGTATACGCAACCATGATTTCGGCATGTTTTCTATGCACATAAACTAACATAAAAAGTAGAATATTAACTGACAAAAGCAAGAAGAGAGAAAATAAAACAAAAATGTATAATACAACAAATATTTTCTTTGGCAGCGTTTGCGCTTTGCTGCACAAACTGAGCACTAAAGTGTTTTTGCAATTTTGTGTTTGTTTGAAAGCATTCACACAGCGTTAATTACAAGCGAAATACAAATCAACAAGGCCGACAGCAGTTCAGTGTTTACACAATTATTTACAATTCAGAATGTATCGTCTTCGGGTTTTTCGCGCTGTCTGCTGCATTGGCAACATGTGCGTCCGGCATGTGTGGTGAGCGCGTTGCAGTTTGTTGTTCTTAAATTTAGCTACTCTACATACACACATACATACAACTGAATGCGGTCGTTTTCATGCAACATTTCACTTTTTGGGTGTTTCATTGTTTCGATTATTTTTGTGTTTCTAGTTGTTTTTATTTGTATTGTTTGACACTGAAAAAGCAACGTGGCAGGTGCCAAAATTATTAGCTAACAAGCAAAATTACATAAACTTTGTTTCAAATATGAAAGCAAAAGTAAATGAAATGTTTAAGTATTTTCTAGATTTACAGAATTTTTATTAAATTAATCAAAATCGAAATTTGCATTAAAAATGCTTCTTTCTCATTTCATTTCTCTCTCACTTTACTTAAATCTGATAACTTCAATCTTGCATAATTCTCTATTAAATTCCATTATGAAATTTTCTAATCACTTTTAATCATAAAACACACAAACTGCACGCTGCACTCGGCCGCCTAATCGAATTTCCTCTAACCCGTTCAGGGATAATTTCTTGTTGCCAACAAATTAGTGCTTCATAAATCTGCCACAAATAGAACGTTGAGTTTTTAAAGACTGCAAAAGGCTAAAGAGCAAAAAAAAAACAACTGTTTGGCGTTGCAGGTAATGGCTGCGATTTATTGAACGCAAAGCGGCAAAGACAGACGGTAGCTGGCAGTCGGCAGTCGGCGCCTTCGACAGCCACAAGTTCAGACAAAATCGATGGCATGGAAGTTATTGACTGCCGACAAAATCAAAATCAAAATCAACCACAGCACAACCGGCAGCTACCATTACACTAACAGGCCAACAATAGCAACAATAACAACTAAAATTATTATAACAACAACAACAATAACAGCGACTATGTCTGTCTATGCTGTCGATGACGAAAGCCCACAATTAAAAATGTAAAAACATGAGAATTTTCAGTTTTCGCTTAGAAGCGCACAGGAAGCATAAATGGCAAAAGAGATTTTGTGGAAAACTGAAAAAGGAAAAGCATAAAGAAGGGGAAAAGTATCAAATTTTAAATTTGTGCAGCGAGTTGAGAACCGACGTTGCAGAAGTTTCAATTGCTGCAAAATTTAAACAAAACTTGTGCTGCGCGTCATAACTGTTGAATATTTTCGTTGATTTGAAGAGTTGTGTACAAAAGCAAATGGATTGAGGAAGGTTCAAGCAAAACAGATTGGTTGCGCTTCAATGTGAGAGGTAAAAATAGAAAATCTATGTATTTATAAGTTGTGGTAAAAATAAATATGTTATTTTTGCATGAAATTAAAGCTAAGAATGAACCGATTGAGGGTGAAATATGCAACATTTTGTTCAATAACTTGTGGCCATTTTGAAGGTAATTCACTGAGGAGTCTGTGATAGAAACCTTTATCTCTATTAGCAGAAAACTGGGACAGCCGATAGTCACAAAATTCTTTTAAGGTAAATTTTTCAGTAGCAAAATCATTCGCCATAGACAGAAACAGTTGGTAGCCTCTTGGTACCAAATCCAAGCTATAAGGTGGATATATAAGATCCTTCCAACTAAGATCCCGAAGCTTCTGACGAGCCACTATCGATGTGAGGCCTGGCGTTGTCTTGTTGGAATACAATTCCTCTCTTATGCTCAGTTCAGTCAAAAACTAAAAATTCACTCGAAAACAAAACTTTCCTAGGGGTTTCTCTACAAATCGAATTGGCTTGTGTGAGCTCTCCGACTTGCAGTAAGAGAGATCACTCTCTTCTTGTGGTATCACAACGGGCCCATTTTGAGACCTAAGTGTGTCATTCACCAGTCTCTTTAACCCTTTCAGTCACAATGTCCAATATATTGGACTATAGCCCATACAATTCATACAGAATGGGTTTATTTTCATGTCAAAAAGGGTGAATTTAACCTAATTTATTGGTAAAAGCTGGTCGCTTCTGGACAATTGTTCCTTCAAACGGTCCAAATGTTGACAATACAGATTCAAATCAAGGGTTTGCTCATAGGGGAGTAAATAATTCCCTGTCAATCAACATCAAACACACACCAACACTGGGTGTCAATCCTGGCTTGACCGCGATTCGAACACAAACGTTTTTCCTTGACGTTGTTGCAAGTGATTCACATTTTATCACCAGTTACCATCCGCTTTAGAAATCGGTAGATTTTTTGCAATTCGTAGATGGAAATTCGGTCTATACGGTTTTTTGCATTAACTCATGTGACACCTTCCACCTCTCCTGTATTCTTTTTGTATCCAGCTTTATTCAAGTGGCTACAAACTGTTCTTTTTCCAATGTTTAGCTGCTGGACAATCAAAATAGTCCTCTGATAATGCTTGGACTTGAAGATTTCCATAACTTTATGAACACTTTATACAATTTGCCGGAACAGAACCAACAGAACCAACGAAAGGAAAAAATTGGACCATAAAAACTATTCACAGGACCAGAAACACTGCCGGAATCACAAATACTTTCACATGTTCAGCCACTTGTGTTTGATTTCCAATCTATTGAAAAATAAATTCGAAATTTGTCGCATTATATCTTTGCCGGTGTCCATTTTTGATGCGCGCTCAAACAACACTGAGTCAATCAATCAGAAAACTGTCTGAAAAGTTTCTTTAGTACGAAATCTTAGCTTTCTGAAGCCATATAATTTAATCCGATGACACTTATGTCTACAAAATGAGATGCAGCTTGGTCGTCGCAGTAGTTTGAGACGAATAGCAAAGAGGAAGACTGTGTCTCAGGGGGAAGGACCAAGTCGGGGATGTCGCTTCATCTCTTATGGTCGCTTTATCTCTCGTATGATCAGTTAATTAAGTGGGTAAGTCAGTAAATAAGTAAGTGAGTAAGTATGAAAATAAGTAAGTTAATGAGTAAGTAAGCAGATAAGTAAGCAAATAAGTAAGTAAGGAAGTAGATAAGTAAGTAAGCAAGAAAGTAAGTAAATAAGTACGTAAGTCAGTAAGAAGGTAAGTAAGTAAGCAAGAAAGTAAATAAGTAAGTGAGTAAGTAACTCGTAAGTAAGTCAGTAAGAAAGTAAGCAAGCAAGTGAGTAAGGAAGCTAGTAAGTAAATTAGTAAACAGGTAAGTAAGTAAGCAAGAAAATTAGTCAGTAAGAAGGTAAGTAAGTAAGTAAACAGGAAAGAAAATAAGTAAGTGATTAAGTAACTAAGTAAATGTGTAAGAAAGTAGGTAAGTAAGTAAGCAAGAAAGTAAGTAAATATGTATATACCTAAGCTTAAGCAAGCCAGTTTGTCAGTAAGTAAGTAACTCGGTTAGTAAGTAAGTAGGAAAGTATATACATAGGTAAGTAAATAAATTAGTAAGTAAGAAAGTAAGTAAGTAAGTAAGTAAGTAAGTAAGTAAGTAAGTAAGTAAGTAAGTAAGTAAGTTAGTAAGTAAGTAAATAGGTAAGAAAGTAAGTAAATAAGTGAGTAAGTAAGTAAGTAAGTTAGTGAGTAATTCAGTAAGTAAGTAAGTAAATCAGCAACTAAGTAAGTCAGTAATAAAGTAAGCAAGTAAGTGAGTAAGGAAGCTAGTAAGTAAGTTAGTAAGTAAGTAAGTAAGTAAGTACGTAACTAAGCCAAAAAAAGTAAGTAAATTAATAAGAAAGTAGGCAAGTAAAAGAGTAAGTAAGAAAGTAAGTCGAGATGTAGATGACAAAGTCATCTATTCGAAAAATGTAATGGATTTATTTTCACTTCACCTGATATTAAAGCCTTTGTCACTTTCTACCTTAAAACACACTTTAAACACTCCAAAATTTATACAATTTTTAAAAACAATACCTTTCTGCCAACAATACCAATGGCTGGGAAACAAGACAGACCGAGAGAGAGAGAGAGACACATGGAAGCCGGAAGCCGGGTTAGGTCGCTTCAACTCAACGGCAAACCGCACACGTAGACAACAATCGACATTTGGGTTAGCATTGAAATGGCAAATTGCTGTACACGTAGATGGTAGAAGCAGTGAGAAGAAGAAGCACAACATAACTATGGCATGAAAGCAAAAATAGAGAAATTCGACTGTTTGCAAGGAGTGGAAAGAAGCACTGAACCAAGTCTGTGTGTGTGTGTGTATGAAATGTGTGAATGAACTTTGACTTTATTTGAAATTAAAAATTCGTTGCATTGTTTTTACTTTTTGAAAGCGAAAATTGCAACAACAAAAACAAACAACCAGCAGACAATTCAATTATTTTAAATTAAATTGACGTGTGGTCGTCTAACGTTGACGGCTTTTGATTTATGAAACTTGGGCCGAGGAAAATGCTGCCACATTTCTGTGTACAATACAAAACTTTTCTATGTACAATACAAACTTTTATTCTATGTGTATATGGTGCAAATTTTTTTCTTTTGCTACAAATGATTCTTTGCAATTGGCTTTTTAGCTGTTGTTGCTAATTCGAGCGTTTTACATTTTCTAACAAATAGGCAAACGTGAAATTTTGCGTCAAAAATAAATGTTGAACTCAATTGTGGCGCGCTGTGACATTCTTTTTGTGTGAGTTGTGTGTGTGCATTGTTGTTTGGCACAAATATTTGGTGGCATTTTCTTGTCTAATGATCGAGCAAAGCTATAGCAACAAAATTATAGTATCGTACAGAATATTTTTCAGTCAGTTGGTCTTTGGCACAAAATGCAATGTAGAAATTAATTAATTTGAATTAATGCGCCGGTTTTGCTTTGGGTGGCATTGAAAATGTGAAAGCTGTTCAAATTTCTAACAACAAAAAAAAAAAAACAAAAACAATAACGACAAAAACAAGTGGTAATTTTGGGTATATTTCAAATGAGAATTTTGAGAGAATTGTGATAGTAGCGAGAAGAGAGGAGTGATTACTATTTGATAAAAGTTTTGATTATTTGTTTATGTAAAAATATTAAATATTCACATTTTATAGTTAAATCATATTTTTTTTAATTTTTACAAAATTCTATTTAAAACATTTGAACGCAAATCTTATTATGGACAGTAAATTCAACAATGTTCCAACCACATGTTGCGTTTGCTGTTGTTCTGTAATTAACAGACAGTCGTGTTTTTTTTTAAAGTCCGCTTTATGTAAAAAACAAGCAGCGATTGGGCAGCACCTGTGCGCCTTTAATGAGCCACAGTGGCAGTATGCATTTCACTGTGGCAAAGTCCACGGAAGCGTTGCCCTGTCAGCTGCCGTCGCTGACAACACTTGACTTGTTGTCGCGTCGCGTCGCGTCGCTAACAAGCAGCTTTGTGTTTGCTTCATTTTGCTGGCTATTAAGTGGGGATTTGCGCTTGTTTGCTGGCCCGCCAACACAGTTTTGGTGCCGCACTTTGCTCGCCCAAAGCCTCCTTCGCTCCTCGTCCAACGGCCACACGACGTGTGGCAGCCAGCTTGACAAGGGGCGCAGAAAGAAAGTGTTGCTTGCGCGTTGCATCGCAACTGCTCCCCTCGCCCTCAACTTGCTGCCAGCATGTTGTGAAGGGGTGTTGCGAGAAACTTTCAGCCTTTTGCTTATTTGCTTTTTTGCCGCACTTGTTTTTGGTGTCGACACGCGCACCGCAACACTGGCAGGCCATAATAATGGCCTTTTGTTTTATGAGAAATTGCCAAAACGTGCGCCGCATGCGAAATGTGCCAACAACAACAATCTGGGAGATTTTTTGCGGTGGCAAACTGCAGCTGGAAGCGGGCGGCAGTGGCACAATGAAGCAGACTTCGACTTTGCGAAGACATCAAAAATTGAGGATCAACAGTCGTGATGGCATTTTTGGCGGTTACATGACTGGCTTCCGTGCTGGGTGGGCACCATCGAAGCAGTGAGCGACAGCGATTGCTCGTGTGTTTGTGTGTGTTTAGTGTTGCGTTAAAATGTCTTAAAGCGTGCTTTGATTATGTTGTTATTGTTGTGTGCAATTTTTTACATTGTTGAATTTTTCGAATTTTTTTCTGCCACAATTTGCAGCACAAAGTGTTTACTTATTGCACCCACAGCACGAATTCTGAACAGTAAAAATGACATTTTGTTGTTGTTTGGTTGTTGTGCGACAATCATGACCGATGTTGCTGTCGTTTAATGTCTGTTTTGCACGCTTCAACTTAAAAAGCTGTTAACTAACTGTTGAAGGCCAACAAGGGTTCACGAGTGCTGGGCTGAGGCGCTGTTGCGGCGAGAGAGGATAACACGTCAGTTGGTGTAAACAGGATTTTTATTATTTAAACGACTTTGGCCTCTACGTTTTTGCGAGTCTCAACTGGCCAGTGTTGCCACTTGATGTGTTAACGTATTTCCAAAAAGTGGCTTAGTAAACGTTTAGTGCGAAAACGTTTTTTCGGTGCTGCTGGTCACGCATATATTTTATGCGTATTTGGCAACAGCGAAAATATATAAAAAACTTTTGATATCGAATAAAAAAGTGAATAAAAACATGTTTAAATAACTGCGTACAATTTCAGCCGTGCGTTGGTTACGTCCATAAATATGTGTTCAATGGTTTTAAGATGATTTTCGAATATGTTTTAATTTTCTTCATAGTAGATGGCAATGTCTTGTCCAATAAGGACTTGAAGTGAAGAATGTCATTCATATCATCCACTCACGTAGCACATCTCATCCACAAATCTAAAAGCTTCAGATTAGTTCAGGCCATGGTTAGGTTATGTTGGATTGAAGTAGCTGCCCAGGCACGGGACTTAGGCCGCGAAAAGAGCCCATTGTGATACCACTAGGAGGAAGTGATCTGACTTACTGCAAGTCCCTAATGTTGACTGATCTGAGGTCATCCAGGCCATGCATTATGGAAATTTTCTCCAGCACCTGCGACTCGGGTTAGGTGTCTCAAGTTCGTCGCAAGTCAGGTAGACCTCACCAAGCGAGTGTCTGAGTCATCTGATGAGCTAGTCAGGTTGCAGTCTGACTTAGACAGATACAGACCTACTTCTTGCGGAAAACAGACAGTGTGTGGCAAAATCTTTTCAGCTGGAGACCGGCTCAATAGATTTGGCTACACTAGAACACCCTTTAAAACAATCCTGAAAAATGATCTACAACTAAATTTTCGCAGAATTGTCTTAAGGCTGACGGTTCACTGGCCATTTAGTCTACAGCAGTAATAACAGTCATCACTGATGTGGGTTTATCAGGGCCAATCTGGTGAAGTCTGTTATTCGAGAGTAGCATCACTGCTCTTCACGCAGTGAGATTAAGTATTCTCATAATTATTTGTTTTGAGGCTGCAGGAAAGAAAACGAGACTGAAACACTCCAACAATTTGAAAAGCCTAACTCCTTGCGAAATAAACTAATGGGCTCTCTAGCATAGACTGAAGTAGAAGTCTTCCTTGACGATGCGGGTTGTCTCTAATGCATAGTTTCTTAGTTTCTCTTCCTTATGTAAAAAACCTAAGTATTCGCGAAAGCGACAATAAAACAATACTCTAAAACTCGCAGTCGCTACTATCAACCTGCCATGACTCAAAGAATGTCAAGTGAAGTTCTTTCTTGAAATCCCTGGCTTTTAACCTTAATCTCAGTTAAGCAAATTTCAGTTAGAGCTATTTTGTAAATATAACTAACTGCTCAGTAAATGTTCTTAACCATTTCTTTATACCTATACAAAAATAACCTTTGTTCCGTCAAAACAAAAACATGTTCGATAGCATTTTCGAAAACACCTAAATTGAGTGTGAACAGCAAAAGCGATAAACTCAATTAAGAACTGAATTAGATACAAAAAAAATACTCAAAAAATTTAATATGTACCTACAACAAAATCGATCGTTGTCTTGTCATTTCGAGTAATATTTTTTTTAACTTTACGGCATGTTTCAGCTGTATGGTCACTTACGCTTTCGCTTGCATCAAATTACCTGCAAAGAAACAAAATAAGTTCAGTTATTAGCTGTTTGTCTATTTGAAGTATTTAAATGACAAAGTGTATTAATTATAAATAGACAAATTGCAAACTTGCACCATACATCACTGTCTATTTGCACCGCGGCTGTCGTTGCCATATAGTCGACATTTTGGCAGCCAAGATGCCAAAATAAAAGAAGGAATATGGGTCAATGGAGCAGAGTGACGGAAACGATGTGTGCAATGCTGGAGAAGTGCACCAAATGCCGAGCGTACAATATTATTTAACACTTGTGCAGCCTGTCATAAATGCAACAAGAACAACAACAAAAACTAGGCAACAATTGAAGCAACAAAATAACAACAACCACAACAGCTGCAGCAATCATAATAAACATTTAATTAATGTTGAGAGCAATAAAACAGCAGCACAAAATTTTGTTGTCGCTGTGAACTATTTTCATTGATGTCTTCTTCTTTTTCTCGGTTGTTGCTTGTTGCTGCTTGGTCAGGCAATGAAAATGTTGTGGCAGCTCTAAAAAATGTGTAGAGTGAGAGCTGTTTCTTTTGGAACTTAAAATTTCTTACAATTGGAGTGTGTTTCAGCAATAAAATGAGCTTAAATATTTACGATATTAGAGTTACGATATAAGAAAAACGATATAAGAATTATGATGTGAGTGACGTGAGACAAGAGTTGCGATATTAGAGTTACGATATTAGAATCTCGGTATTAGAATCCCGATATTATAGTTACGATACTAAAGTTACGATATTAGAAATACGATATTAGACAAACGTTATTAAAATTACGATATTAGAGTTACGATATTAAAATTGCGATATTAGAGTTACGATATAAGAATTTGAAATGACGATATTAGAGTTACGACAGTAGAATTACGATATAAGAGTTATGATATTCAAATAACGATATTAGAGTTACAATATAAGAATAACGATTTTAAAATTACGATATTAGAGCTACGATATTAGAGGAACGATATTAAACTCACGATATTAGAGTTACGATATAAGAATTACGATTTTTAAATTACGATATTAGTCCTTTTTCGAGAGTCCCTTATTGAGAGTTATTGCTATTATTGCTGAAACAGTGCATCTGTTTGGTTTATTAGACGCACGGCAGCAGCCATAGGTGACTTCTCAGAGCTCTCGGGTCAAATATTGATGCACTCCTTTTCAATGGCCTTTTGACCTCGCAGTGTTAACTTGAACACTCACTTCAATGTTTTTTACTTGCTTCGAGATTTTCTAGCTTTTTCCAAGCACTTCACCCATTAGCTCATTGATGGATTTGTGTGTTTTTAGCTGCCGGAAATTGATTGCCCCCAGTGCCACAAGAAATTTTGCCCAGCAATATAGAAAATCGACTGCACAACGTGAAGCGTTTTGCGCTTCTCCAATCCATCAATTTTCGTATTTACAGCATTTTGAATGCTTTTTTGTAGCTGAACTGCAATCGGTCACAAGGTGTTGCGGCATTTGCAAATCTGCGCTGCGTCTGATTGCGTTCACGCCTTCAGACGAGGCTGCAAATAAATATTCTAGCCGCTGGTGTTATTTGCTACTTTGTTATCTTTGCTGTTGTTGTGGCAGTTTTTTGCTTTTTTTGTGGCAATTTAAATATTTGCAGCGCTCAAGACAAATGCAAATATTGCATGGTGGATGCATCTAGAAGTGTCTGTCCGAGTGCGCACAAACGTTTTATGTGTCAAGACGCTGGTGCACAAAAACAGCAACAACAACAACAACATTACACATGTGCAATTTATGTCGGTCCTGTGCGTGTGTGTGTGTGTGCGGCAAATTGTGTTGATTTAAAATTCCAAGATCAGCTGGATATCTCATTTGGCTCAATTGGCCGCGATGACGAGTCGCTGCCGCTGACAACGAGTCGCTCGGAATTTGGGTCTGCCGCGTTGATTTCAGCGAATATGCGAATGGTGAATGTTTGTCGGCATGCAACATTCGTATGAACAAATATTTAATTTGCCGCCCACATTGCAACTGTCTGCAAAGTGCCAAACACAATCGCGCAGCTGATCAAAGAAATAGTTGAAATAGTTGGGAGTTGAAAGAAAAAACATAAAGAATTTGAAGGAAGATAAGGCGGGGACTGTGTAGTAAGAAAGTGCTGCACAATTTCAAGTTAGTTCATGTGAAAAATTGGTTCATTGGTGAGTTGGTTAGTGCTTGACTTCAGGTTCGAAATGCTGTCTTGTCACAAAAATATGGGCATTGCAGTTTATTACAATTCAGTCTATGAAAAAACCTAAAAAAAATATGGAAACTATGTAGAAATCTGAAGGATTCAATGAAGTGATCCGTATTGATGCAAGAAAGTTATTATTTTTACGAAAAAACGAGATTCCGGGCAGCTGATGAAAGAAAACAAATCTTAAATAGTTTATCGATGACAAAATAAATCGGTTTTCAGCCACAAAATAATCGAATAGTTCAAGAACAACATATTTTTCTTCTGCTGATTTTCTTTCAGATGGAAATGACAAACCTTTGAGGGAAGAACTGTCTATGAAAGAAACCTCTGCGAGAAAAATTGTTAATGAAAAAGCTTCCAAATTCGAGAAATTACCAAAATATGGGTATTGCAGTCCGTTACAGTCCAGCCTAAGAAAAATTCCGAAACAAAATATGACTGAAGTGATCCGTTTTGATGCAAGAAACTTATTCTTTCTATGACAAAGAGAGATTCCGGGCAGCTAATGGTGGAAAACAAATCTTAAATGTTTCATCGATGCCAAAATAAATCGATTTCCAACCGCAAAAGAACCGAAGGGTTCAAGAATAAAACATTTTTCTTCTGGCGATTTTCTTTTAAAAGAAAATGAAACCCTTTGAGGGAAAAATTGTCTATGAAAAGCTTCCAAGTTTGAGAGATTAAAAAAATAGTTTTCTGGTATTTTCTCTCAGAGGAGTCAGCTATGTACCTGTCTTTTAATAGCTCTATAGGCCAAGAGATGGCTTCGGACTCCAGAGAAGGATATTTACAATTTAGAAAACAATTTGAATGTTTTCTATTTTCAAAAGCTATATTCTTTAGAAAACACATGAAACATAACTCAAGTCTTTCTCAAGAGTATTGGTTCATCCGTACGTTAAGTCAAAGCAAGGAATCTTTAGAAATCACATCAATTAAGGAATTAAGGAATATCCGCCCCATTTGTTTATCTGACTGCTCCTTTGTTCACTCATCTGTCTATCCCTTTCATCTGTCTATCCATCCATCTTCCAACCCCTCAATCCATTCCCCTGTTCGTTGATTTATTCGTCCATCTGTGTGTATGGGCCAACAGATGACTTCGAACTCCAACGAAGGACATTTACATTCTAGCAAAGACTATTTTTAAAAGCTAGAATCATTAGAAATTACATTAATCATGACTCAAGTATTTTTCAACAGTATTGGTTCATTCGTACATTGAATCAATTTAAACTAAGATCCGTCTTAGATCTTCGATTCCACTCTTAGAGCTCCCTCTAAGATTCCTTTTTGAAATGCATTTTTCTATGCCACATTTTATGACTAAAGATTATTTGGTATGAAATCTTTGCATGACCCACTTGGCCAGTTGGTGTTACGCATAAATAATTCTTGATGCATCTTCACATGAAAAAAATCCACACACATTATCGCCTGCGACAATTCTTCGTAAGATAAAAACAATTTTCAATTGGTTGCGTGTGCCCGGCGTTCGCAAATAGCCAAGTGGCATCACCGGTCAGCAATGAAGCTGCAGCAAAGAAATTAAACTAAAATCTCTGGCAGACGCAATGGAGACAATCAGCAACATAGGCACAAAAATGCGCATTTACGAAAACACAAAAACAACATTAAAAAAAATACATAAAACACATACCTATGCAACAACAACAACAACAACGACAATGACAAAGACGATGGAAAATGTGCCCGCCCACATCTCGGGCGTCCGTTAGCCTTTGCCTGACACAGAAATCAGATTTTTGTGGATCAAGTGTAGGCGTAATTTCTGCGGAAAACAACAACAACAATAACAACAAAATGCATACATATTTTTGCAAATCAACAGCGGTCGCAACGACAGCAACAACAACAGATTGCATGCGGTGACAACACATTGGCTGTGTTGCTAATGCTGCTGTTGTTGTTGTTATAGTTATTGCTTTTATTGTTGTTATTGTTTCTGTTGTTGTTGCATGCATTTTGCTTCTTTATGACGAGTCAAGTATTTGGGTCTTTGGCGCAAGTGCAAAACAATTTGAGCTGGCGCGAGTCTAAGCATAAATTACAACAACAAAAATAACAAGAACAACAACAATAAAAATAAAACAATAGCCACAAAAGCAGCAACATTAAATATGACAGAACTAAGGCGAACGCGCGCCGTGATTCGAGATGATGTGATTGTGTCCTTGCCAGCTGTCACTCATAATTTGCACTGCAACTGGTGTGGTAAGCAGTGAAAGGGGACGGAGGGGGATTTGAAAGGCGTATTGGCTCAAAGCTGCATGCCGCTGCTCGAATTGTGTGCTGTAACGTCCGGCGTAAATGTTTGCCGCTAAGCGGAAATAAACGAGTGTTTGTAGTGTCCAAAAGATTTGTTGTTGTTCTTGTTTTTGTGTTGCTATTGTTTTTGTTGTTGTTATTCATTAATAAACGTATAATTGAATCACTCGAATGTATGTGTTTGTTGTTGTTATTTTTTATGCCCAGTACTGAGGTGTCCTGGTGGAGGCGTGGCTGGTATGCAAAAGTATGTACAGTGGCGCAAAATTCTTCACCTAATTTTCTTTGGCTCTAATTTGTTTATGAATAAATGTAAGAATGAATGTCAAAGCAGAATTTACTTTTGCCACCATTTGTAAAAGATGTAGCATCTTCCGATAAAGTGATGACTTTTGCACCACCCTGTAGATATCGTTAGCAATATTGATTTAGCAATATCCGCTCGTTCGTATCGCCTGTCCGTCTATCCTTTCGTCTATTGGTCACTTTTTGCATCTGTCTATTCGTCGGTCTATCCATTCGTCGGCTTTGATCGGTTCATGCGTCTATCCACCTTTCCACTAATCCATCCATTACTCTCTTCATTGGTCTATGCACCGTTCTTTCTACATATTTATCTAAAAAGGATCTAAAGAGGGTAGTTCCAAATATACGAGTATAGTAGGTAGTTCCGCCTATAAGACAATTCGTTTTTCCGTTCGTCTTTTCTTTGTTGTTTCTGCCCGTCTGTTCTCGTCTGTTCGCGCCTGTCCATCTATTGATCTTTTGCCTACCGGTCCGAACCTGGTAATCGGAATGATATCCCCCTTCGGCTGATTGTTCGTTCGTTCGTATGTTTCTCTGTCCATCCATCTATACGTTCGCCTGTTTGTCGGTTGGTCTGTGCATCTATTTACCCATCTATCCATTCAAATGTACTTCCATTCATTGACTTGTTCTTCCGTTTGTTCATCTGTCCGTAAAGTGCGATTCGACTGCTGTCTGACCGTCCATAAGCCTATCCGCATTTCTATTCTTCAGTCCAACCGTTTATTCATGCATTTACCCATCCCGCTTTGCATTCGTGCATTCGTCTGTTCATTTCTTTTTTCCGTTCATCCACTCATCTATTTATGGCACCGTTTTATTGTTTCACCGTTCATATATTCATCTGTCTGTCCATCTAAATAACTGAACCGGGCGATTCGAATCCATCCATCTATCCGTTCGTTTTTTTGGCGGTTTGTCTCTGCATCTATCAACCCATCCATCCATACATCTGTACATCCATGCATCTGCTCATGCAGCACACATCTTTTTGTCTGTCCGATTGTCCATCTGTCCGTAAAGGACGACTCGACTGCTGTGCGCCTAAACATAAGCCTATCCGTTTTTCGTTTGCTCAGTCCATGCGTTTATTCATTCATATTCCCATCCCGGTATCCATTCGTACATTCGTCTTCCCAACCGGTTGTCCATTTGTCTGTACATCAATTTACCCTTTCATGCATTCGTTTATTTATTTATTCATCTCTTCGTCCATCTGTTTGAACTAAGCGATTCGAATCCATTCATCCATTCGTCTGTTTTTCGATCCGCGCATTTATCTGTTCGTCTACCTATCTATCTGTTCACCTATACATCTATTCGTCTTTTCGTTGCTCCATCCATACGTCTATGCTCCTGTTCGTCTGTTCATTCGTCCGCTTGGCTAAATAGAGTGATTCATCTGTCCATTTTTTTACGTTCGTGCATTTGCCTGTCCATCAGTCTGTTCATTTGTCTTTACATCCCTCTATCGGTTTGAGTATTCGTTCGTGCGAGCGTCCCTTCGCTTATTCGTCTGTCTGTTTGAAAAGGCAATTAGAGCAAAATTCGCTCGCCCACCTGAAAATCTATTTGTCTGTCCATTTCTTTGTTCGTCTGTTCATCCATATATCTGTTCATCTGTTAGATGTTCCATGGATCTATCCTTCCATGTGTTCAGCTGTTCGCCTTTTTGCCCATTCAAATTGGATAATTCGAGCGAAAACTTCTGAACTTCTGCAGATATTGGGCTCAAGTCCAATACAGATATTGCAGATACTCCAACAAAAAAGAGAACCCTACTTTTCTAAACAGAAAGGTAGGGTTGCCATACGAGAGTAATTTATGACATACGAAAAAAATCACATTGACCACAATAATCACTTAGTTTATTGTATATTTATGACAAAAAATGAGTGAGGTGGCTTCTTTTAACCCACTATGGGCCACATGAACCTATTTTGAACCATTAATAACATTGCTTAACTGTTTAGTTATAGTTATGTTTTAGTTTGTCTTATCATTGATTTTACATTGAAAAAGTAATAACAAAACATGGGCGAATATATAAATGGGCATGGTCCGCCCTTTTAGAGCCGAGTTACCATATGGAAGTAATTTTTTAAATGAGAAAAAAAATTCCATATTGATCAAAATAATCAGTTGAGGAATATTAATGATTGGAAATGTATGTAGAATGCCCTCTTAACCCATTATGAGTCAAATTAAAAACTTTTTATCGATAAAGTCACTGTTTCTCAGCGATTAAGACTGTTTTACGAAATAAGTATAAACATTTTGTAACAAAAATAATGTATACGTTTTTGGGTGTTTAATATTTTAGTTAAATTTTTTACTGAATTGCTATTTTTTATATATGAAATTTAGTGCAGTGAAACCTTGTTGACTGAGTTGGCTGAAAAAATCTGTCTAAACTGAAAGTCCTCTTAACTCTTTCTGTCTTATTTATAATGTTTAATTGAGCAATACCAATTCAACATCATTTTCATTCATATAGAAAATGCATTTCTGATTCTGTTCACGTTTTGTGCAGCGGAAACTTGCGATTTGCAGTTCAGATCATTAAGTCGCGCAATGCTTCAGCTGTGCAATGCGTGATGTCACCTTTAAATGTAGTCACAACAACAACAGTTGATATGCATTTAGCAGCCAATATACATTAGGAAACACATTGTTGCCGATGCAATTCATTAATTATTCTCACGCCACTTTTTTGCAGCGTCAAACAGATTCATGGCGCCTTTCATATTTGCTCCATTTTTTTTAATTGAACAGCTTTGAATAGTTTCTAGTTGATGGTTTCTTGCCAGTTGACTGTTTGTGAGGTGTGGCGCATTAGTTGCTTTCTTCTCGTTTCGGCCTTGATTTGGTGCCAAGTGTCAATGTTTGCCGTCAACAAGTGGAGTCTTTGTTGCATTGACACAGCGTCAACCATCAATGGAGACTTTTGTTTGTTGTGTTTAAGTGAAGATTGGCAACTTGAAGGGGGTTCAAACACGTCTGAGGGATTTGGTTATTGCGATAAAATATTTGGCATTAATTCAAATAATGTTTTATGAAATTAATACGTTTTTATCTCTAAAGCTAAAAATGTACCTTCAATAGTAAAAGTAAGAAATTTTTGTGTTCTAAATACAAATGAATTTTTTTTTTATAGTCTTAGCGCCTCAAAACATCTCTCTTCATGAGTGTCACACTTAGATTTTTTCAAACAAATATTTATCAGAGCTCACTGCTCAACAAACCCGATAAAGCTTAATTGTTGTTAAACTTCCAGAGTACATAAAATACAATAAATTCTTCTCACAAAGTGTCGCTGCCGGTTGCCACTTAGTGTTGTGCAAATAATGCAGCTAATTGTGCCCATTTGTCACACAATTCTCACTGTCACATAATTACGTTTTGTGCATTGATCTCGTTGTTGTCATTAACAGTGACTGCAGTTGTTGTTGCATTGCATTGCTATTGTCGTCGAGCATTGTTTCAATGTGTGTGTGCGTGTGTGTGTTTCGGTTTTTCACATTCACACATTGAGGCGTTAAGTATACGCGCCGTTGTGCGGTGGCCACTCGAAAACTTGACACACTTGACATTTTTCTCTTTTCTTATTGCATTTTCTCCAGATCTTACAGCAAGTAGCGCCTGCGAGCGTTTTAAACACACACACAAACACTCATACATTTAATGTTATTGTGGGCGACTATGAATTTTCACCGTAATTACGGTCGCTTTTCTATGGCGGACAAGACAAATGAAATGGGCCAAAGCGCCGCATTGGCTCAACCAAATGAAGTCAAACAACCTCTGTGAAGGTGTGGGGATGCGAGTAGCGGCTGCAGGGTTTGAAGAATTAGTACAAAAATTACAATGAGCAGGTGGCAACGTACTGAAATCAAGTCAACGCGCCTCAAGTCTGCGCTCGTTTGTCAGCAGTCAACGCAACCACCTTGAAGTCTTGAGTGGCGCTCGTGCACTTCAGTCGGGTCCTCGAGCGGCGCTGGTGGGCACGCAGTGCCGTTTCGGCTGCAGTAGGTCGGTCGCTCATGCAGCACACAACTGAATGCATTTCATGGCTGAAAGGTCTTAAACTGACTGCAACATTCAACTCTGTATGCAGAATTATTACAAAAAGACACACATTTTTCTTGCTTTAAGACTGCAACTTTGTAGCAGCTTTTTATAGGTTTTGCGGAATTTTTATGTTTCAACAGTGAATACACAGAAATAACTGCTCGTTTTTGAAATTCATTTATTTAGGTGTCAACGCAAGTAGCGCGCACAAGCTTTGCCCATAAATTTTGATTAGCAATTAATGCTAAAATTAACTGCACACGCTCGCGTGTTTTGCATGGAGAAGTGGAGACAATGCTGTCGGTAACCAGGCGACTGCTGATGGGCGCGTGTGCGGTCAATGTTGGGGCGTTTGCAACGTGGCGTACAATTTTTCTGCACTTTATTGGAGCATAAAATTGAACAAAACTGAATGTGCGTGGCACAGAGTTGCCAGATTGCTTGGACAAATAATATGAAACTACATGTTCGACAAACTGTTGCTATGGTTTTTGAGTCTTTTGACAAAGTTACCTTAGTTTTTATGCTCTGCGGCAACTCTGTTTGCGGCATTAAATGCATGAAACGCTAATTATTCAAGATCAGCTGTAATGTGTGACACCCATTAAATATAATTCTAAGTAAATTTTAATGCATAAACCTTCCATTAGTATTTGTGACCCAATGGTCTTTCAGCTTTTTGTTTGAAATATGAAAAATTTCAATAAGCAGAGATCAGAAGTAACGAGTCAAACAAAACTTTGTGTTTTAAGAAACTTGAAATGAAGGAAGCTTCATATGAAATCTTGTAAAGTTATTGATTTTTGAGGCATTCTTCTAATTTTCACAGTCGTGACTGGATATAGTGAATTAATTATTGCAAGGCGTGTTCACAGTATTGAGGTTCTTCACTATATCAAGGTTAACATTTTCGTTTAAAAACTTGTTTTATTTGCTCAAAAAACACTTTTTGTTTTTTGATTAAAATATTTTTCAATATTTAGAGGCTCCATATCGAGGTGTTCACTATATCGGGTGTTCACCCAGACACGACTGTATTTAAATTACAGAGTTGGCAATTTGTTTTCTCTTAAAGATTTGCTTACTTAAAAATTTTATTTTTGATCTGATTTGATTTTGATTTATTAGTCAAATTTACAAAGTAACTTAGTGACTAAAGTAGTTGCTTGTAAATTTTATTTATTTATTCTTATTTATTTATTATTATTTATTTATTATTATTTATTTATTTATTATTATTTATTTTATTTTATTTTATTTTATTTTATTTTATTTTATTTTATTTTATTTTATTTTATTTTATTTTATTTTATTTTATTTATTATTTTTTAGTTTTATTTATTTATTTATTTAAAATTAGAGTCCATGAATACTAAATGGTTGCTGCACCGAATACGAATTGCCAACTTTCAATTCAGTACAAAAACCATACGAAATTTAAGAGTTGTATACCCATTCACTACAACAACCATTTCTTATCTAATGCACCAACCATTTCATTGTATTCACTGTTAAATTTTCAATACCACTATTTCCAAAGGAAAAATCAATTCTTATAAAATCACTGCACTATAACAACAAAGACTGACAATTTTAAACTTGTAGAATCGTCGGCGTATCGGAAAAATTAAACACGATTGGGTTTTCGGAATGTGGGTGGTCGATTAAGTACGACGAGAGTATACGTATGTACAATAAAAACTGAACGATACAATTGGACGAAACTGGGGAGCAGAAATAGGAGGAATATAAGTACAGAAGGAGAAGGAAAGGATTCAATTAGAAGTGGGGACAGATTACTGAACATAGCAGACCCATTGTTACTAAAGATTTGTCGCTTTTGAGGTAATTACTGAAGGTAATTTTACAATTAGGTTAGGAATTGCATCGACAATGTTGGAAGTGTATCGTTAGTTGAGTGGTCTAGCAAATACCATACTTTTTGCAGTTTTCGAAGCTGTATTATGAAAGTGTCTAGTGTCCAGCTTAGTTGGGTTCAGCATTATGTCAGACTTACAAGCCTTCATAACCTTCCCAAGACGCTAATGAGAGACTTGCTGCCTACAGCCCCCACCATACTAAGGCATTATAGTTCAGCATCGATCTTACGGTCGCTATGTACATTAATTTTTGTTCGAAATGCGGCTGTAATCTGCAGTTTTTGCTGAAAATACTTTCGCCGACAGTTTTTGTTTCCAGAATAGTTTAGAGTTAATACAAAAATGTTCGATAAATTCAAACCTCTGGAAAAGCCCATATGAAATCTTGTTACAAAGAAGGGTTAAACAATTTTGTAGGAATATTTTTAGTTTTTGCATTTAATTTGGCTACAGAAAATAGTAAAATTCACGGAAGGTTTTCGTACAAAAAGCAATGCAATAAAATAATGAAAGACCTCAAGGTAGGTCGTGGAGTTTGAAGGAGTTGTAGGAGTCAGAAAGTTTCATAGCCGCATCTTTTATTTTAAAAATCCATAGTAAAACATTTCTACAAATTTAACCTTAATTAAAAATTGTGCATTTGATAATAATTTAATAAATTTAAACTTTTAATAAATTAAATTAAATGTTAAACCCACTTTCAGAGCCAATTTTCGTTTCGAGTTCATTGCACCGTGGCGCCTTGGCGATTGTCAGCCATGCGTGAACGCACATACGCACTTCATTTCATTTTTTAATAAATATATAAATCTTTTTAAATAATTTTTTTAAATCTGAATTTTTTTTTTTTAATGATAGAATTTCTAGTTCAAAGGTACATTAGGCACTTTTGTTTGCTTTACTTTGTCGTTAAACTTAAGCGATGAGGTAATTTTGCATTTACGCAGATAACGTAACGTCCTGTTGTTGTTTTTGTTGCTGTTGTTGTTGTTATTGTTGCTGTTGTTGTTGTTGATAACGAAGCAGGCAATGGCCTAATAATTCAGCAAGTTTGTGAAAAATGCTCGAGTTGAGTAATAGTTGCGATAAAAAAGAGTGAAAGGAGCAACGAAATCGAGGGGTGGGGAAATGAAGAGGTGCCAGTGTGACCCTGTGTTATCGTGCAAATTTTAGGCTTTGGCGCAAACACGAACCGCACTGAGCGCAATTTGGTTAATCGAAAGTGAAAAAAATTTAACAGCAAAGAGGCAAAATTCAGCGACTTCTAATGAAACGAAGTGAAGTGTGTGTGTATGTGTGTTTGTGTGTGTGCAGAGCAGTTATAAAAAGCACAGCAAATAGCCGCACCGCAAAAGCAATGTCAATATTTATTTAAGTGTTTGCACAATATTTCTAACTGCAATTTTTTTGCAGTACTCTTTTTCAATAATCGTTTTTCAATCAACTTTTTGAATAATGTTTTTGTGAATTTTTTTTTAATTTTTTTTTAAATTGTTTTCTCAAATTTTTCTAAAGTTTTTGTTTTGTTTGTTTTGCAAATTTTTGTGTACTTGAGCACTTGAAACTACTTAATGCCACAATCACTGTTCCCACTGACAGCTGACATTTGCGCTTTGGTTGCGTGGCTGATGAGTTTATAAATGTGGTCGATGATGACATTTGAATGGCGGTGTGAGCACCGGACTCGGATGCAAAGAGCCGTGCTTCCAATTATGGTCGCACATTTGCTAAACGGACGTTGAGGCTTGTAAACATGACAGCTGCTGTCATTTACTTAGCAGAATGTAGAATGTCTCAATTTGTTTGAACATTAATTTCGAATTCAAATTTTATACAACTGAGGTGTTTAGGCAAAAGATGCACTGTGCGGAACGAGGAAATGAATGAATGGCATTTTGTTAGTTTTTAATTGATAAAAAATTATGTGAAAGTTCCGAATGCTAATGCGAATAGGTTCATTAGGTTTAAGGGGGCTTTTCGCACTATTCGAGCATTACAATGGGCAAATTTGAACAATTGACAGACTATTTCAGACATCACCTCAAATAGGCCTCGAGAAGGCTTCAAGCAATCAACATGAGACAAGCTATAATACAAACGATCAATATTTATATAAATCCGTCTGTAAATATACTTAAAAAATCACACATTTAGATTTCATCCAAAACTATAACAATTTTGTTTTTTTTTGGTTTCACGAGATTGGTCTGAAAAGTTCCCAACCTCAACCGGAAGATGACAGTACTTTTTAATAAAATGTGAGGAATATTTTTATATATACTCACTTATTTTTAGTACTCTTGTGTTTGTACAGTTTTTGTTTGACAATCTAAGTAATTTTTAATGCACAGTTTTTGTTTGACAATGGCTTTGTTCAGTCAAAGTAACTGTTTTTGCGAAAATCGAAAATAACATCACAACAGTCATTAAGTAAAAAATAACCTAAACAAAATAAATACGACTTGGATGCTGTACACAGGAACTCTAAACTATAATTTGCTACTATTGCCACATGTTTTAGGAGTGTGGTCTGAGAAGTTCTCAATCTCAACAGGAAGATGGCAGCACTTGTCAACAAAAAGTGAGGAATCTTTTTGAATGATACCAAATTTTAATAATTTTTGATGCAAAGTTTTCGGTAATAAAATTTACATAAATAATAAAAAAATAAAAACAAATTTTCAGAGCCCTGAAAGTAACGAATCAACCTACTTATCTACGAGGAGACTATGTAGAAAAATAGAAAAAAATTCTAAGACACAATTTTTTGTATCTTTGTAAGGTTGTCAACTTTTCAGCCCATCTTGGTTTATGTATTGAAAGTCTAAAGTTTGTTTCAAATTTTCAAAAGAGATTTAAAATTTTAAGCAATATATGTTGTTTTAAACAACATTTAGCAGCATTTTGGCAATTTATTGAATAAAAAAATCCAAGTTATCGTATCTCACATATTAAATTATTCAATATTCAGTTGAAATTTCGCAGTTCCTAATTGTCTCGAATCGCTCTAATCACTTAAATTTGCACTATGCCAATTCGAATTCGTGTGTGAGTTGTTCTCGCAGTTGACTACAGAAAATCAACGTCAACCTACACACACAAGCAAAAGTTTGCTAACTCGATAATGAAATTCTAGATATTGCAAATTTTTTTTTATATTAAAATTTTTCTTGTTGATTTTCTACTTTTCAAAAGCACTTGAACATCTTTGAATAAAGCGATGACGTAATAACAAAAACAAAATTCCAAAACTCAAAAAGCGCACTTATGTACAGTAATTTGCCCTCTGTGGTTGCGCTCAACGTTGGCCATCAAACAATTTTCATGCATTGACCAGTTTTCGATTGCAGCTTTTCACAAACGAAATACAATAAATGAGCGATGCTAATTTTTGCCGCCGCCATTGGCCAAAAAAACAAATGAGCTGCAATTAATGTGCTTGAAGATTTACATCAGCCGCACGCAAATGGCAAAAGACAACGAAATGTGGCATATGCCAACAACAACTACAACAACAACATACAAAAACAAAAACAGCAACAACGATAAACACTAAACGACCATAAGTTAATGTATGCGATTTATGCGATTTTCAAAGCGCCGCAACTGAGCGATTGTGCACGTCCGATAAGCGCTAACGGCGCTTAATGGGTTAAATAGCAATGGAGCGCACAAAAATAAAACGAATCGTGCTTGTGGCGTTGTTTGGTGGGTGGCCTGGCGATTTGACAGACGCGCCAGCAAACCTGTTTGACAGCCAAATTGGCGGCTGGCTCCAAATTGCAGAGAGCAGCGAACTTTGAATAATATTCGCGTGCTGGGCGTTGCTGCAGCCGTCTGATTAGATACCAAACTCTAATTTATTTGCATCAATTTCGTATAGTTTGCAAAAAATAAATCAAAATAAAAGCAGCGCAGGAATGGAAAATTTTCTTATATGAGAATAGAAATTTCTTGACATTCACTTTGGGACAATGTGGCACAAATTTTAAGTGCCTTGCCAAACATGGCGGAACAAAAAAAAGAGAGAGGAGTTCATTAGTTCTTAGTTGCAATTCCAATGAAATTTGAATCAATTTTCATGCCAATAACTCAGTTCGTTTGAGAACTGTTGTGTTCATAGCTTTGGTCTGTACCAAAGAACGGCAATACGGATTGAACAGACATGACTAGATTGATTTTTATGGCGTTTCTGATAAAAAAATATATTTGAAGAAGAAGGAAGTGAAGGAATGGAAGCAGAAACGAAGATACCAATTCAGAGTTGGTAAAAGATAACAAAAGAAAGCAAATATGGCAACAAAATAAAAGTCAACGAAAACAGTTAACAGAAAAGAAAAGACAGAAAATAAGCAGAAAGAAGAAGAAGAATGAGAAGAATAAAACAAAAAGAAGACTGCAAATAGGAAGGCAGACGATTACAACAAATAAGCAGAATACCAGAAGAAGGACGAAAAGATGCAAATAAAGGCGACAAAATAAAAGAAAAAATTAAATAAAAAAGGAAATAGGAAAAGAGAAAAGAAAGAGAGAGGAAGAAAAACTATAAAATTTAAGAAAAAGTAACCAAAAAACAGTGGTTAGTGGTCAGTGAGTAGATTTAAAAACAAAGAAGACGTTAAAAAAGAACATGAAGAATTAAAAAAGAAGAAAAATAAGAAGAAACGAATCGAGCAAACAAAACAGAAAAAAATAATTATTGAAAAAACAGAAAACGAGTAGATTAAAAAAAAACAAAGAAGACGTTAAAGAACAACATGAAGAATTTAAAGAACTTCCTTCTTCTTCTTTTTGAAGAAACGAATTGAAGCAACCAAAACAAAAAAAAAATAACTAATGAAAAAGCAGAAAGCGAGTATATTAAAACAACAAAGAAGACGTTGAGGAAAAACACGTACAATTAAATGAAGAAGGAAGGTAAGAAGAAATGAATCGATGCAACCAAGATCGAAAAAAAATTAATGTAAAAGCAGAAAGCGAGTAGATGAAACAACATTAGCCGTTACGGAAATCAAAAAGAAGAAAATAAAAGTGGGAAATATGTTTAACGAACGTAAGAACATAAAAAAACGGTAACAAAGAAGCAAAAAATGAATAGATGAAAAGAACAATGAATACGTTAAAAAGTAAATTTAGATGAAAAATAAGAAGTGAAACAGGAAAAAACGAATTGAAACAACAAAAAAGACAAAACATAATAGATAAAAAAGCAATAATCGAGTAGATGAAGGGAACAAAGGAAACGCAAAGAAATAAAAAGCAGAAGAAATACGCAGAAGAAGAAAATCACAGAAAAAGAAAACCAGGAAAAGGAAAACGTGAATTCAACAAAAATGACAAAACAAAACAAAAAGTGTCTACGAAGGCAGAAAAGATACAAATAAGGTGATAAATAAATAGGAACTTAAATAAACAAATTGGAATATGAGAAAGAAAAGAGAAAGAAGGAAATAAATGAAATCGACAAAATTATTGAAAAAGAAAAGTAACTAAAGGAATATAAAAACAGATGTTAGAAATTAAACAAAAATAAAGAAGAAGAGGAAAAAGAAAAAGAAGAATAAGAAGAAGTAGAAGTAGAAGCGGAAGTAGAAATAGAAGTAGAAATAGAAGTAGAAGTAGACGAATTAGAAGAATTAGAACAAGTAGAAATAAAAGTAGAAGAATAAAAAGTAGAAGTGGAAGTGGAAGAAGAAGTAGAAGTAGAAGTAGAAGAAGTAGAAGTAGAAATAGAAGTAGAAGAATAAGAAGTAGAAGTGGAAGTAAAGGAGGAAAAAGGAAAAGGAGAAGAAGTAGATGAAGAAGTAGATGAAGATAAAAGGAAAGAAGAAGAAGACGCATACAAAAAGGAGTAAAAAATAAATTTAAAAAAATGTGACGACGAAGAAGCAGCAAATAAGCCAATGATAACAAAGAGAAGAGGAAAAGAAAAAAAGGACAGAAAGAGGAAAGGTAGAGGAGGAGGATGAGAAATATAAAAATAAAGGGGAAAGCAAGAGTAGCAGAGGGAAGACGGGAGAGAGGACAAAAAACCTGACAAGTTAAAAGAAAAACGTAACTTGACAAGGACGAAAAAATAAAAAAGAAAATAATGTGAAAAAGCAAGAAATTATTAAAAAAGAACCACAACAAAAATTAAAAAAAAATTGAATGACTGCAAAAAATCAAGCACATCAAAAGTCAAACCGCATTATCTAACGATTAAATAATCGAAAAGAATCAAATTATTGCCAACCGCATGCTCGCAACAATTGCTACCAACAACAAGTCCTACAACAACAACAACTGTGAAAGATCACATTCAACGCATCGACTTTTGTGGTTGATTGCTTCAGCGGCCAGTTGGACGGCTGGATGGATGACTGCATAGATTAGACGACTTTGCTGGCGGTCCCTATGCGCGTCCGTTCGTCGATTGTTCGCCGACTGGTCAGCAGTCGGCCACAGCCTGTCTGACTCGCCGCTCATTTCGTACCCGGCAGACAAAAGCGTGCATTATGTGGCATTTTGCCAATTGTTGCGCTTTATGCATAAGCGGCTTTATATCCGTGTGTGTGTGTGTGTTTGTGTGGCGGTGTGTTTTTGCGTTCAATTCGCGTCGATAAACCGGCCGATAGCTGATTGCCGGCCGGCGGCAGCGATTGCGTATGCTTTGGCCACACTCACTCACTCACTCACTCACCCATTCAGGCACTCAGTCAGTCAGTTGCACAGTGGCTTGAAGGTCTGACGGGGGCGCGGCGCAGTTGGCAATGCGGCGCGACGTTTGTTAATGACCACAACGCGGCAACGTCGCGGCGGCAATACGTGATCGCTGGCCAGTGTGCAAAATCAACGCATATGCATTGTGCAAAGTGTGGTTGTTGTTGTTGTTGCTGTCGTTGACAACATGTCGGGGCAATGTTTTGCCACTCGCTGTGCTCCTTATTGGCTCTGGCGCATGCGCAGCGTTGCGCTTGCCGAGGCCTTGCAATGTGCATCAATGCTGGCGCGCTCGATCAGTTTTTTGCCTGTTTTTTGTCTGTCTGTCTGTCTGCGCTGCCACAGTCTGGCAATGACATCATGGTGTTTTTGTTGTTGCAAAATAAAACATTTTTCGAGCTTACGAATGTCTCGAAAAAAAGCATATTGAAAGAGTCTAAATGTTGTTGACTTTTGTTGCATACATTAATTGCTGTACGTGTGTGTGTGTATTTGTATTTGCTGTTGTTGTTATTTTTGTGGTTTTTGGTATTTGATTAATTGGCCATAATGTCTTCATAGATTTGCTTATGAGTTTAATTCTTTCTCATGTCTAAATTTAGTTGTCTAGTTTTTAAAAAAATTTTTGGCAGTTTCCTATCTCCTTTCTGGGCAAACGGAAAGCATTAAAATGTGCCAAACAAAACGATTGGTGGAACTTTTAGAATTATTGGAGTATTCAAATTTGTGTTTTTTTACTTTCAGTTAGTGTCATTTGAAAGTTATAGAGTTATATAGTTATGCAAAAAAAAGGGGGAAAAATCAATGAATTACAATGCAATTACTTCAAAGTTCATGAAAAGTTAACAGTTTTCCACCAACGTGAAAAAAATTGGCCACTTTTATTTAAACTTTTAAACAGTTTTCCTTCAAAGTTTAAGAATTTTACCACTTTTATTTTAACTTTAAAACAGTGAAAGAAGAAATTTCTACTTTTACAAATATCTTAGAGGTTAGTTACGTTAGGTTTTAAAGGCTGCTTGCAGAACGGGCTACACTTCCGTTTGGAGGTCTGAAAAATATTCACTGCTAGTTACTTCATAGAGGTAAAGGATTATCAAATTGTTTCCAATTGATTTACAGTCAATAAAGTAACTCAAATTCTTGTTGAAGCTAGGCAGTTTCAATTCTCCTGAGAAAGGACTGCAGAGCCATCGCAGGAATACTAACGGGGCACAGGAGTATCAAACTGTTTGCAATCAATTTAGAGCCAATAAAGAGCTCAAATTCTTGCTGAAGCTAAGAAGCTTTTATACTCCAGACAAAGGACTTTAGAGCCATCGCAGGGATGCTAACGGGGCACTGCTTAACAGAGGCTCACGTGCAAGAGGTGGACATCACTGAGTCGCATGAATGCGGAAATGCAAGGAAAACGTTGCCAAGGAGTCTCTGGAGCACACTTTTTGCTTTTATTCGTCTTCAGCTAAGACTACGCCTTACCTACTAAGGGCCCGTTCTTCTGTGAGTTATAGGAAGTCCCCAAGAATGACATTAAGTCGCCAGATCTACATTCTTTGCTTCTGTTCGTCTTCAGATAAGACGACGCCTTACGTACTTAGGGGTCCGGTTCTTCTCTCTTTTAGAGGAGATCCCCAAAAATGGCATTAAGTCGCCATGTCCTGACCGATAACTTCTACTTTGATCAGCAACACTAAGCAACTCTAACGGATACCGCTAAGGACTAAACAAGATCTATGCGTGGCTGATTTGGCTTTCCAGCTTACCTAACATAACCTTAGAAGCATCCATGGCTTCTGCTGGACGAGAGGTGCTATTTGATGAACCCAGACACTGGCACAGTGTCCCGCAATGACTCTAAGGAACCGCCCTAAGAAGTAAGACTCAGGAATAACACATAAATTGTCTTCTTCATGGAAAATGTGCCTCAATTGTTCCAGAAAAATCTAATATCCCCGTGTGTTCTATAATAGCAACAAAGCCAAGCTGTCTGTTTGACTGTTAACCAGCTGCCCTTTGGTTCAACTTCCAAAAAATTTTAACCCGGTAGCGCCTAGCGTGACCATATGGTCACAACAAACATGCATTACAAAAAATATGTTTGCAATGGTGTTTCATATTAAATCGATCAAAACATGCTCGAGAAAAAAGAATTCTGGCACATTTGGGTTAAAGTTCAAAATGTGAAACTATTTTATCTTAACCCTTAAATGCATGGGGCATCTAGAACAAGCACAAACATGATTTAAATTGATTCAACCGATTTACGAAGGATTTAGGAACTGTACCATATATGGTATGCCATGCATTTAACCCTTAAAGAGCCTAGGAACAGCTGGGTCTCTTGCCGTTTCTATAATTATTTTATTGAAATTCTTAATAATAAATTTTTTAAAAATAAATAATAAGAATAATAAATTGTTAAGACTTCTAGAAACAGCTGGGTTTATCGCCAACCCTTTACTTTTTTATAATAGTGAAATTTTTAATAACAAATAAATCCAAACTATATGTCGAATCACAAAAGGCCACCCACGAATTTTTGTTATTAATCTATGACACATTAACAGTTATGAGAAATAATATTTTTTCCTACTCACCACTGCGTCTCTATGTGGCGCGCCTCGTACATAAATCAAAATTTAACCACACTCGTGCAGCGCATACTGAGTGGCACATTTGATGTGAACTCCGTCGCTTGATGACTGCACACAAGTCATTTGCAAACAGCTGGCAACGCTGCGCGCTGAAACACCAATTCAGACCAGCAGGGCCAACAAAAATTATTCGAATAGTGCCAAGTAATTTCACACTCCCCACCAAAAAAAAGAACAATTACAACGACAAAAGAGTCAACTTTGTGCAAAATCTTGGCGCCATTTGAAAACTTAAGCAGCCAACGAGACACATTAAGACTTGGCTGTGGTAAGTGTTGTTGGGCATTTTTCATAGTGCACTTTGCATAGTTTTGCTCCAGCAAAAGACAGCATGTCAAAGTTTGTTAAACCAGAAAAAGAAAATCTAAAAATATTTTAACTTAATTTTAGACTTAAAAAAAGTTGCAGCTTATTTTTGCAACTCTGTGCTAGCCGGGCACATCATTTTCGAGTTAATAAATTGCCTATTAGCGGAATTGCGTGCTCACTTAGCGCAGTCAATTTGCCCCTTCCGCCGCTTCCCCTTTCCACAAACACTCACTGCTGCTCCTGCTTCCGCTTTCTTGCTGCCGTTGAGTGAAGTGCTGATGGCTGCTGTCTGCACAGCGGCACGTCTTGCAGTGATACCCCCTGCTTTGTTCTTCCTTGCCCCTTCAAGGAAGTGTCTGTCGGTGTTGGTGGCGCGCATAAATTTTCTCACTGCGTGAACGCATTTATCTGATTTTGATGAAGTTTTTCCGCTCAATAACTCGGCTATTCACCCATGTCCGAAACGCCAAAAATCTGGCAGCACAATTTTCTCCATACACGTTTTAGTTTACTACTTGAAATGCACAGCGCACGACACGTCGGTGTCGTACATACCAATTAGTGGAAATTAGCCACTGTTAATGTGCATAATTAATGGAAACAAGACGACACTCGATATTTGACATTTTCGGCGTGTGCGCTGTGCTTTGATTTATGAACTTTTTATGCAATATTTTTTTAGTAATTTTTAAATAATTTTTTCGTACTTCATGGCGTGCAAAAATGTTGATAATTTGAAGGTTAAGTGTAAATTTTGCCAGAATAAATAAATTTAGTTAGTGGCTGCTGGGCAGATTTGCTTCTTGGCGGAGAAAAGAATTCGTTTGAGACTAAATTTTGGGGCTCGGGACAAAGGAGCGGTTACATCTTTATCGTAGAGACTGACATGGCACGAAAAAAGTTCAAAAGTCATTTAGGCTTCTGGATCTAGGAATTTTTTCAGGCAACTAGTACGCTTTATGAAAATAGTTTGTCTCACATCGGAACAAATTTTGACTATTTATATCTGAGGCTCCAATAAACAAGGGTTTAAAAAAGCTGGTATTTTTTTAATTTAAAAGCTATAAAATAGTAGCGTAATTCCTATTGTATCACCTTCAAGCTCCCAAGTTTCATATAAACCAAATTATAAAACAAATATGCTGCGATTTCAAGTTACTTAGAAAGCCTTGAACCAAAACTAAAACCAACACTGTGGCATCTTTGTTGTGTTATTTTGAAACCTCAGCTTTCAAGCGCTGTTAAACCATATCCACTTTGAGTTTTGTTTCTTATTATGTTTGTTAATTTCTGAGCTGCGCTGAAACCTAACCGCTTTCTTAATAGCGCTGAAGTTTCTTTTAATAACTCTTAGTGCAGCGAGCTAAGTAGCTGACCCGACCACTTGGCGAAACCCGCTTAAAAGTTCGCAACGCGAAGCTGCACACATTTCCAAAAAACCAGGCACAATTAATGGACTGCACTCGTAATTGGCGCCTGCAACAAGGACGAGTGCCGGCGGGCGAGTTCCTTCATATGTGGCGCTGAAATTTGCATGGAAGCTGCAAATCAGCCCAACCAGGCATTGCTTTCAAACAAACCCACCGGAAGCATTATATGTGTATTTAAACAAACAACAACAAATAACAACAAAATACCACACAACAAGCTGAAAAGTTTTTAATTGAGCTCAGATTTCATTAGCAAAAACGGGGGCTTCACGGCAAAAACAACAACGGTAAACGACTGCTGTCGACTAGACGAAAGGACTGCGGCCGAGCAGGCAATGATGTTAGTCGCTCTGTCTGGTGCAGTCTTGCAGCGAATGCAGAGTGTATGGTTTTGGAATGTGTTGCAGTGGCAATGGCGATTCAGCCTACATTCCGTTGCTGCGAGGGGTAACACCTCAGCGCAGAGTTGCCAAATTCAATTAAAGACAAAATTTCTTGAGTGGAATTTCTTGACACATGTGCCTGTAGAAACATAAATACGAGTAACTATATGAGAATTTCTAGTCATAAATTGCTGCAGGCGCTGCTTTCGTGTCTTACAAACTACGAGTACAGTTGTGGTTGAAGCAGTCAGGCGCTGAGAACTTTTCTACTCAACAAACTTGGCGATATATGTAAAAAGTAGGTCATTGGAATCATATTTATGGAGACTAAACTAAAACAAAATAAGTTGAATTGAAAAAAAATTGACTGGAAGAGGCCACTTTGGGTGCTTAGTGCCAGTAAGCTAAGAAAAGATCAAACTTCTGTTGCAAACTCTAATAGAACTTTTACATTGAACATAGAAATCTTCTCTAGAGGCTAAGAAAGACTATGTAAAAATTGACAGACCTTCTCAAGAAACTGAGCTCAGTTGCTATTTCATTTCATTCCATTTAATTTCATTTATTTCAAGTCTACAGTAAATGAACTTACAGACTAAGCCAACAACAATAAAAGAACTTAAAAATAGAATAACAATTGGAATAAAACTTAAGAATAGAACAACAATGAGAATAACGTTATTTATAAAAGGAATTCAGACGTGATTTTAAATCTTGTTTGGAAATCGAAAGATCGAGGTTAAGAGAGCCACAAATCTTGTTAAATTCGGAAAGCGCTCTCACCAAAGGGGCATTCAAAGCGTAATTAGACCTGCAGGGAGATATGACAAATAAGTCGTAGTGACGGAGGACACGAGAAGGAACATTGAAGTTAATTAGACTCAGGAGGTAAGGACAATCAACAGAACCACTAATAACCTCATGGACGAACACCAAAGAGAGGATAGTTCTTCTACTCTCAAGTGATTTAAGGTTTATGAGTGAGCAACAGCAATCAACCCTCTTAGTCTAAGAAATGTGCTTAGGTGTCTATGAATCTTGGGTTTTCCGATACCAACAAAATATCACTTTGCTCTAAATCGTTGAGATGCAGGTGAAAAACAGCTAAAGCGCAAACCTGGTCTACTAGAGTATAAAAAAATTGGTCGTAATAGACTAAAAAACTTTTACTTAGTTGTTTAAAAGTGATTTTTAGAATGATTGATGAAAGTTTGGTGATTTCAAAAGTCCTTTTGATAGCCACCATCAGATGCAGTCTTAGACTGGTAGCTAGTAAAGCACACCTAAGCCAAAAGAACCTAAGGAGGTGCCACAGAATATACCCAAACATAGCCTGAACTCAATCACAATATTTTCTTATTCTTTTTTTTACCAATTGCTCCTCTTCCTTCCTCTTCACTTCAATTTCCATTCTGCAAATGTTTTAATCATATTTGCAGCTCGACCCCGGCTGGGTGCGGCGGATTCAGTTGAAATTTATGCCCGTCGCTGATAAACTTTGCTCCTTATTTACGCGTCTGACGGTCGGCTTTCAAGGCTTCACATTGACTTAGCCGAGATTGTATGCGGTTTTTTGTGCAAGCTTTTTTTGTTATTATTCGGTCAGCTATTAGCTACTTGTCGTCTATTGTTTGTCATTTGTTGTTGTCGAGCAATAAAAACACATAGAAGCGCCGCTGTCCACTTGGCGTCAATTTGCTTTTATTGCTCTCGGCGGCATTCGGCCATTAATGCCATTCAATTGCACACTTCAACTGCACGCAGAACGCATTCAATGCTCTGCAACTCGAATGCTTATCAATGAAGTTCGCTGTTGTTGTTGTTGCAGTTGTTTTTCAATTAAATATTCAATAATTCATTGGCGACATGGCAGGGAACTTTGAATAATACTTCTTGGCTTTTAGTTGAGTGCATTTGGTGAGCTCTCTCAATTGGGAGCAAATTGGCGAAGTGTGACCTCGTTTTGCAACTCCGCGCGATTTGTGTCTTATCAGCGACGTACGCTTCCTCATTGCCAGCGTCAGTGCCAGTTTTATTGCCACTTAATGGGAAATTAATACGGCCGCAATAAAGTTTAACGAGCGCTGACGTCAGAGCGCAACGGTTCAAAGTTTGGCGCAGTCGCAGCTGCAGAACCCTAAAACTTTGATCATTTTTGAGAAATAAAAAATAATGACTCAGTCACTTCTCCAAGCGTCAAAAATGTGACAATTGCAGCTGGAGCGCATTTTTTCGTTTTAAATGCGTTTTGTCACAATGCCCACGTTGCGTTTTTTACGCGCTTTTTCAACGCATTTATCAATATTGACTTGTGGTGTCTTATCGGGCTTCCATAACATATCTTATCGTCGCACCATGAACACCAAAAAAAGTTGAAGCAAAGTAGAAAACTGTTTTCAGCGAGCGTTCCCTGGGCTCCTCAATAGTTTCGGTATTTGTTTGTTCGGCGTCTGTGTTGGCTCTGATAAAGCGTTGACGCATACTTTCGCGTCGTTTGCGCTGTAAAAATGAGGAAGTGATTTACGAGCATTGCGAATTTTTTCTACTCGAATTTCGCTTTCTTTGGTATTTGGCAAATTTGTTACTTTTATCATGAAACCAAAGAAAAATTTACTAATTAAAAAGAAATAATGAAAAAATAGCAACTTGTGTTGCTGTTTTCATGGGGCGGCTTTTAGTGAAATTTAGGAATTGCAACCAATAACACTGCACAACACAAAAAAAAATAACAAGGTTCTGACAACGGATTCTGGTAGAGGGAACCAAAAAAAAATATACGTGTATCGGCGTTTTGAAAGTTTACGTCTGAATTTTTTTTTAGGGGGGGTCAAAGTTTTCCCCTTTTTGCTCATTCTTATGGTGATTCGGCATACGAAAACCATGTAACCTCACATTTTAGGTATGTGATGTGTTCAGCAATTTGATGTAAAATACTACGAAGAACATTTTTGTGGAGCATTTTATCCCTGTAACTCCTATTTGTATGGGTCAATTTGACCCTTCTTTTCTAAAATGCCAAAAATGTCCTGTAAAACAGGACTTTTTAAGGACAAAAGGTACCACGAAAATATTCGCCATAAAATTCTACTATAGGTCTCTGAATACATCAAAGCACAGAAATTAACTTGAACGCCAGAATTAAGCCAAAACTGAAAATGTGTTTAAGTGTTTATTTCATACTTAATCAAAATTGGTACTAAAATCTCCTACAAAACTTGATTTTTGAGGATTAGTGTGTATGAAAAAATGTTGAGTGCAAATTTTCACTATGAGTCACCGTACAAAAGAAAGAAAGATATAATATATACAAATAGAAAAAGGAGAACAATTTTGGGTATTTATATTTTTACGTTATATTTTTCGTTTAGCTCTTGGCAATTTAACACCATTATCAAATAATGTCTAGCATACATCAGCCTTTTTACCGTTCCTCTATGGGGGCCCGTGGCGGATTTAGGGGGAGGGGTGAACCCCCCCGAAATATTAGGATCGACTTTAAAACTACATACAAATTAAAAGACATTTTATAAGTGTTAAAGAATTACTTTTTGAAACCTCCCCCCCTGAAATATATTTCTGAATCCGCCCCTGATGGGGGCACATGTCTGATGAAATCGTTCCCCATGTTTATCGGATTCTGTTGCCAACTGATGTTCGAAGTAATCCATATGAGAATTCAGAAAATGATTTGTTGGTGACACATGAACACCTAGTTTTTCGAATGCACTCATCATGGTGTCGACGTGCATTCGAGCAGCAGGATAACAATTTTTACCTACACCATTGTCAATGACTCCTTTAATGCTTTTCCATGCGACAATCTCATTTGGTGAGAGCATTTGATCGAATTCCTCGCTAGTCATAAGCCTTTTTATTTCAGGACCAACAAAAACACCTGTTGTAATGAAAACACGAGAGTTTTTATATTTATTGGTATGAAACCAATATAAAAAAGTAAAGTTTTAGCATTCATACCTTTTTGTATCTTTGCTTTGCTAAGTTTTCGAAACAATATCTTCAGAAAGTTAAATGCCGATCCATTTGTATCCAAACACTTAATAAAATTGTTTACCACACCAAGTTTTATATGTAATGGTTGTAAAACAATTTTTTTTATTGGCACAAGTGGTGGATGGAAAATATTATGCTCGCCTAATGTCCCTTCAGCTCTCGGCTCCCATTGTTTTTTGGTTGCCCTTTCATCTGCTATTCCACGTGCAAGTTTTGTAGGAGATTTTAGTACCAATTTTGATTAAGTATGAAATAAACACTTAAACACATTTTCAGTTTTGGCTTAATTCTGGCGTCCAGGTTAATATCTGAGCTTTGATGTATTCAGAAACCTATAGTAGAATTTTATGGCGAATATTTTCGTGGTACATTTTATCCTTAAAAAGTCCTGTCTTACAGGACATTTTTGGCATTTTAGAAAAGAAGGGACAAATTGACCCATACAAATAGGAGTTACAGGGTTAAAATGCTCCACAAAAATGTTCCTAGTAGTATTTTACATCAAATTGCTGAACACATCACATACCTAAAATGTGAGGTTACATGGTTTTCGTATGCCGAATCACCATAAGAATGAGCAAAAAGGGGAAAACTTTGACCCCCCCTAAAAAAAAATTCAGACGTAAACTTTCAAAACGCCGATACACGTATATTTTTTTTTGGTCCCCTCTACCAGAATCCGTTGTCAGAACCTTGTTATTTTAAAAAAAGTTTGATTTTGTTGTGCGGCTATAGAATATAACATGATCCCAGGAGCCATATCTGGTCTCTCATTTTTCTAAGCAAGAGTAAATTCTTGCTATCTTTTGACATTTGTCTTTTGTTATAATTAAAAAAAAAAAAAGTTTCAAGTGACTACAGCCAGAAATACTTTTTCAATGCACAATCCTGCAATTTTGTGACATTTTGTGACATGTGTCAGTTTTAATAACTTGAAAAATGACTCAAGCAACAAAGTCCAGAAATGATTTTTTTAACCCAAAGCAACATCTCGCTCTTTTGTGACACTTTGTGACATGTGTCATATCTAATAACTTGGAAAAAATGAAACCAAGAGATCAGATCCAGAATTTTTCAAACCAAAAGCAGCAATTCGCCCTTTTGTGACACTCTGTGACATATCTAGTGTCGAATAACTTTCAAGAAACGAATTCAAAAAATTAGGTCCAAAGATGCAGAGGTGAGTTTTTCAAGCCACAGAAAACATTTGTTATTTTGTGACACCATGTCACATGTGTCAGTTTCATAGCTTTCAAAAAGCGGCAGGAAGAACAATTTTACGTCACGCATTCTTACTGCTTGCAATTCTTTAATTTCGATTCATTCTTTTGATTGCAACAAACGAATTGTTGGCACACAAGTCGGCTGCCCAGCTGAACGGTTGGCCCCAATTTCATTCGATTAGATTAAACGAAGAGTGTACAAACATATTAATTATCAGACAAAGCACGTGCACCACTGGAAATCCACAAGTGAACCGTAAAGTAAGCGGCGGAGTACATATGCGGGCTGCCGCAAGCGCTGCTCGGCTCGAAGGGCGCGTCAACAGTATTTTTCTTACAATTATTAACTTACAATTTCAATGCTCAATTAAAAAAGAATGCACTCTGCCATGCAGCACTTGCCACTTGAAGACGTGTGCACGCTGCAACAGTCGCGCAAGATTGATGTCTGACCGATTGCTCAATGCGTCCGTCCGCATGTTGCATGTTGCGCCCAACATTTGGGACATTTGTCACCAATACGTGTTTTCATAAATTGCCTTCAATTGATTTTGATTTGTTTGTATTCTATATGTTTCCCGTTGTTGTTAATGTTGCATGTTTGGCCATTGCGGTTGCATTTATGGTAATTATGATAAATCGTTTGAATATTTGAACTCGAAATGTTTTCGATGCGTGTAAATGTTGCGGTTAATTGTTTGTGACAGCGTTTGGAAATTTCTTTAATTGCACATTTATTGTATTTACTCATTGGTTTATTGGTGGAGATATATGACACATGTGTTGCAGTATGTTTGGGTAAAGAAATTAAATTTTAACGATGTTTGTGACTTAAGTGGTTAACCAAATGGACTAAATTAAAGAATTTTTAAAGTGATACAAATGAGCTGGGGGTCATTGGTACTTGTATAGGGGTGATTTGTGTTTCGAACATGTGTTAAATTGTAATCAAAAATATTTATGAAAAATACGTATAGTTAAAATTTTTTGTGACAATTTAACACAAATTGAATCTATGTTTGAAGTGATATGATCTGAAGAATTTATTAAGGAGCTAGAAAACTATTTACAAGCCATGTTTTGAGTTTTCATTTCTATTATAATAGTTTTGTGACTTTGGAACACTATGTCACAAAATCAAAATATTACAATAATGAACATAAACCATTACTTTAAATAACAAGAAGTGAAAAATCGTGCAGAAATAGTGTTCAACTAAAACGCAACATTCAAATTGTTGACTAAATCCCAATTTGTAATTCTTAAATTTGATTTCAATACATTTATAGCTCGAACTGCCATAATAAAAGCAAAACCAAACGTTAAATATGCTAATTAAATACATATGAGCATAGATATTTTTAAACCTGGCCAGTTTGTGATGCTGTGTCACACAAATTCACAAAATAAAAGTTCACATAACGTAAGTTTGCGTGACTTGAGAAATTAAAATTTCTCAGAAAAGAAAAATCCGAAACTAAACATTAATTAAGCTATTAAATGTTTATGAGCACATACAGTTTTACCTTTGGTTATTTTGTGACACTGTGTTATACATTTTACACGTAAAAGTTAAAAACTTTAATATATAAACCACCTACAATTAAGTTAATTAAGCCAATAAAATTCATTTGTAAAAAATTAGTTTTAATTTCGGCCATTTTGTGACGCAGTGTCACTTGTTTTACATAAAAAAGTAACAAACTGAAAGCAGAAATCTAAAACTTGACATAAACTAAGCTAATAAAATGCATCTGTGTGCAGATAGTTTAGATTGTAATCACTTTGTGACACAGTCATACATATTAGCAATTAAAAGTTAAAAACCTGAACAATAAAACTTGATACAAAACGTTACCTACATAGATAAATGCATTGCATATGCAATTAGTTTTAGTTCTGGTCATTTTGTGATACAGTGTTACAGGTTTCACACACAAAAGTGGAAAATTCTTGCGCCACTGTCACACATTTTACACATAAAACTAGAGAAATAGAAGCAGATACCTGAATGTAGAAGTAAACTGAGCTTATAAAGCGCTTTTGTTCACATAAATTTTCAATTTCAATCATTTTGTGACACAGTAAAAATAAAATTCCATGATTTTTGAATTTAAAATAACTAAAATGTGAAAAATTAAAGTAAAAAATTTAAAAATAAACGTTAACTTATCTATTTAAATGCATATTTCTTCTTCTTTTATGACACAAAATCACATACATTAAGACGTCATAGTTAAATAAGTTAAAAGTGAACAATTGAAAGCAAAAACTCAGATTGAAGCCAAGCTTAGCTAAATCAATGTATTCATAATTTTTTATTTGTCGTTTTGTGACATAGTGTCACATGTTTCATACATCAGTTTCTTGATTGTTTTGTTTTTATTAAAGTAAGTTAACAGCTCAAAGTTTTAAGCAGAAACTTTCTCATACTTTGGGACCCTTTGTCACATAAGCCCAGCTTAGTTAATGAAAGGAACGAATGCTAGTAGCTAATTCTATCATAGCTAATTCTATTCTATTAATCAGTTTGTGACATAGTGTCACATATTTCATACTTGAGTTTGCCGCATTTGGAGATTTGAAGTTGATTAAAAAAGCAACATTGTTCAACAACAACATCAACATGCAACATCTGTCACACACTTTTATGAGTCTGTTTTAGTACTGTTCGTATTTTTACCCACAATCGTCGCCATGTCTTTGTGGCTATTGATATCCAAATGAAGTAAACTTTTTGCCAACTTATTCTCCTTCACAAATCTACCAAATAATTTCCTCATTTTATCATAATTTATCATAATTTTGTATTGAATGAAAAGTCCACAACTGATAAGCGCACATAACCTTCGATATTTAACCCGTGCGCGGCCGGCGACAAGCGACTGCAAAACTATCGAGCCAGCAACAACTATCACACGCCAAGTCATAGAAATAGCATTTACGCAATAAAAAATAACAAAAACAACAAATACACAAGCGAAAGCCTAATTGATTAAATGCTAATTTGATAAAAATAATTTATTGAATGATACAAAGTTTAATTAAAATCAACAGCGAGCAGCCGACACCAAAACGTGCCAGTTGCAAGAAACAAAAACATATAAATTGAAAAAATTAAAAAAAAAAACAGCAGCAATGCGATCGTCAGTGCATGCAGCGCGAATATATTAGAAAAATTTCATTAAAAAAAACTTGTGAGCAACAACAATAAAATCAGCAAATGAGAAATGAAACCAATAAACATTTAATTAATCAATTAGCACACTGGTCAGAGTGAAGAAGAAGCAGCAAAGGTAAACGAAACAAAAAGTCATAACACACACACTCACACACAGCGACACCCGTCAGCGTCTCAAAGTGTTTCCGCACTTTTGGTGCCAAGTCCCGCAACGAATCACTTTCGATTTCCGATAAAAATCTATAAATGTGTGCGATAAATTTCAATTCAATTCAACACACACACACACAAACATAGATGAGGGGAACATTGCACAAAAGAAGATCGGCAACGATAAAAAGTAAAATATTGATGAAATTTGCATAAGTCCGAGAAGCTGAAAGCGGCCAATCCAGTTTGGGACATTTTGTTGTAATTTTGTTCTTGTTGTTGTTGTTGTTGTTATGATTGTTGTTATTGTGTCTGGTGGCATCAGTTATCAAAGGTGCCAAAAGTCAATGGAATAAGAACTAAAATTAAAACATGAATAAGCGCACAAAAGACAGTAAACAAAGAGAACAAAAGCCTAAATTAAGGCATCTAAGAAGATTGAAAAAACTATCATAGAACGTTTTGTATAAATAGAGCGAATTAAGTTGCAAAGGGGACTTGACAAATGACTGACTCAAAGAGTTTAAAAATATTTAAGTGGTGACGAGAATAAATTTGGATGTATTTAAAAGCTTTCAAAATGTTTTAATGCTGAGTGATCTTTAATAATACATTGAAAAGATAAGTAAATATGAATGATAAGTTGACAAATACGTTGACAACACGGACGGACAGAAAACATTTTAGTAAGGATGATCAGAATAGAACAAGAAAGAAAACAGGAGGGAGTCGCAGAAAGAAGGACGGAGCAAGTTGTTGTATTGTACGACAAAAAAAAACCTATTGAACTGAATTGAATTGAATTGAATTGAATTGAAAAAAAAAAATTGAATTGAATTAAATTGATTTGTATTGAATTGAATTTAATTTAATTGAATTAAACTGAATTGAACTGAACTGTATTGACTTAAATTGAACTGAACTGAATTGAATTGACTTCAATGAATTGAATTGAATTGAATTGAATTGAATTGAATTGAATTGAATTGAATTGAATTGAATTGAATTGAATTGAATTGAATTGAAAAGAATTGAATTGAATTGAATTGAATTGAATTGAATTGAATTGTATTGAATTGAATTGAATTGAATTGAATTGAATTGAATTGAATTGAATTGAATTGAATTGAATTGAATTGAATTGAATTGAATTGAAAAGAATTGAATTGAATTGAATTGAATTGAATTGAATTGAATTGAATTGAATTGAATTAAATTGAATTAAATGAAATTGAATTGAATTAAATTGAAATGAATTGAACTGCATTGAATTGAATTGAATTGAACTAAATTGAACTGAATTGAATAGAGTTGAACTAAACTGAACTAAATTGAATAAAGTTGAACTAAACTGAACTAAATTGAATTGAATTGAATTGAGTTGAACTGAATTGAACAGAATTGAACTGAATTCAATTGAATTGAACAGAATTGAACTGAATTCAATTGAATTGAACTGAATTCAATTGAATTGAACTGAATTGAACTGAACTGTATTGAATAGAATTGAAAAGAATTGAACTGAGTATTGAAGAATTGAATCGAATTTAATTTAATTGTATTGATTTCAATTGAACTGAATTGGAAAGAATTGCATTAAAATGTTTAATTGAGATTCAGAAACCATTATATGCCCAAAGATGAGTTTGTGACATTCAACTTGTCTTCAGATGAATCTTAGTTCTTAGCTACTTGTGAAGAAGGAATTATAAAAGCCGTCTACATCAAAGCGACCGTCATGGTGGTTCTGTCAACAGTTACAAGAAAGTATCTTACAACAGTTTTTACAACACAATGTTTAACTTAAAAAAGTTGTTTCAACTGATGCGCGTGCAAATAAAACAACAAAACTCCATCAAAAACTGAAAAAAATCAATTCTTCAGCTTCTTCCGTTGAACTTTGGCTGCAGCATTTCTTTGTTTTATTTGTTATTGCTTTTTGTTAAAGATTTTAACTGCTTTCTATTTCGTTGGCATTCCAACTCTTTGTCTCTGACTCTTTCAGCTGTTGTGATTTGTATGTCTTTCTATATTTGGTAAAGAGTCATGTTGACAATTTGAGTTAACATTTGTTCAACGTTTCGACGTTTTTATGGTTTTTTATCCAAACTAGGCGCGGTCCAGTTCTGAGATTTGAACCAGAGATTTCATTAAGAGAATAGGAATTTTTTATGGAATTTAGTTTGACTTGAGTTTTGGTTGCTTAGAGCTATTTTAATGCTTTGGGAATACAATTTTCATTTCAATTTAATTGCCCAGCGCTCAGCTTTAATAAGGAAGGCGTGGCATGGCAAAAAAATATTTTACTAGAAAGTTAATAGATCTAATCAAAATATAAAAAACATAAACTTTAGATTACACAGGTTTATTAGAATAAAAAAATGCAAACATTGCCTATTTCCATGATTCGTTAACGAATTAAAAGTACGAAATGGGTTAAGTAATTTTCTTAATAATACATATTAACTCATTGATTAGGTTCATAAAAGAAAATGAAAATTATCTGCCAACAAAAATTGATTTTTTGTTGGCCCTTAAGTTTAAGTTGTAGGGCCAAGCGTGCCGCTTTCGTAAAAATATTGTCGCCAACTGCTCAAAGGCCGACTTGATATATGTGGGGCAACTGGTTGTGATCGTTTTGGTCATACATGCAAGATTTATGAGGGTCTCTTTCATTGCATACATTAAATATTTCAGCCAAACTTCAAGTCATGCAATCGGCGATCTGTGAGGCTCGAAATTGTGATGCCATCGCTTCGATTCAATGTTGAAATCTTTCGACATTCGACATCACTTGGCTATGGCTATGGATTCGGGTTCTTAAGGGCGTGTGCCTATTTTGGTTTTCAACGCCGAAGGTCAAATTGAAAAGATTTGAATTTTGTTTCATACATTTCAAGTGTTTCATTTTGAACAGAATTTCATCAAAGAAAAGCAGCCCAATGCAGCTAAAGACAATTGAAAAGGTCATTCGATTATGGAAAGTGAGTTGTGGGATTCTTCTCTCTTCTGAATGCTTTGGTTATGCTTCCCATCAAATTAGACTTCAACATATGCCAAAAATTAGGGTTTCAACACCAGAGCTTCTCATTCGCATGAAATTTACATATTTTTTTGGAGTGCGTATCCATTTGTTTGACTAAATTAAATGCTTGTAAATTTCTTAAGAATGTTTTACATCTGTTTGGTATTTCTTTTTCATGTTAATCGTCTGCTGCGTATCAACATTTTGAAATTTTGATTCCTTCATTCATGCAAAGAATTAATTAGGCTCATTAAAAAGCGGTTAAGACTCTGTGAAATATGTTTTATATGATTTTCAAATATCTATTAGCATACGGCTGATACCTTCCGGCGTGTAATATATTTGCATTTGTGTAAAAATAACATTCAATAAAATACAAAAATTAGCTTTGAACACAATTTGCTTTGAAACCACCTACTGTCGGTCTGATTAGTGTTGGGTGTGAAATGGAAATTGGAAAACAGTTTTAAGTGATTTTAACTGGTTTATGCCAAGACAGCTACTGGAAACAAGATGTTTGTACTAATTGCTACGAACAAATTGTTTGCATACCGTAAGCTGTTCAAAATTGAAAATAGTGTAATTAGATGCCGAATGATTGCATATTTGTTTAATAGCGACTCATGCCCAAAAAAATGGGCACCATACTGGAAGCAAAAGCATTGGAATAAATCTAGAAGCAAAAGGAGGATAAGAAGACAAAGAAAAAGAAGACTACTGATGGTATGTGAGTGACTGCTTTGAGGCAATTCCGAAGAATAGGTTGGTAATATTTTACTCTCAAATAGAAGTCCTTGAATTTAAATGTCATTGCTTTTTATTAAAATATTTTTTCATTTTTGATTGCTTAAATCAGAAGTGACTCACACATCTCAAAAATATTAAAAGCAACTTTTCAGCAATTCCCACAAGAAACAATTTCAATGGTTTAACGTCAAATGTTGTTCATGGCGCCTGCAACTACAACAATAACAGCTGACGCTGCCACAACGCCATCACGCCACATTAGCGGCCGTTAAGCGTCACTAACACGACCTGACCCTCTCAAGTCACCGATCAAATTTCGCTACAAATTTGTGCAACTCCATAAAAATAAATCATTTTGACTAATTTGAAAGAAACTCGAGATTTGTCCATTGTGCTACCGTAACCAAATACAAAACCGAACAAACGCCACACACAACAATGGCCCGTGACAGCAACCACTTTGGCAACACTGACACACACACACACACAGCCTCAACACACTCGACGAGCAGCTTATCAACGCATAAATAAGACAGCAAATTGAATATTCAATTTATTGTATAACAATAAGAAATTACGGCGCAAAAAATCAAAGCTAAAACATTTATTTATTTTTAATAAAAAGCGACGTCAGATAAAAAACGGTAGCGTCGAAACACCGATGAGCAACAACAACAAACAGCTTCTACCATAAATTTTTCGTAGTTCATTAACTTTGAGTCGCGCTGCGGCGGTTTGCTGCGCGTGGTGACGATTGGCAGCTGGCTGACGCTGTCGCTGTGAAATGCAGACGCGGCCGACTTGAGTTACCGTAACACGAATCGCAGCGCGGAAAAATGTGCTGCAAATATGTGCAGATTTTCGCTGAGCTGGCGGACAGCTGACGAAAAGTGACAGTTGTCAGGCGTTGGAGTGCGAAAAGTGAGGTTAGAAACGCACAAGAATGTGTGGAATATGCGCTCCTTGGCTGTGGTTGTTGTCAGAGTGCAATGTAACTGTTGTTGTTGTTGTAGTTGTCTGGCAGTCAGCTGTCTGTACAAGTGGATGAACATAATGTTTTTTTGTTTTTCATATCTTTTATCTTCAACGCACTTGAAACTATTTTACAATAATTTTCGTTGTTTCTTTTATAATTTTTACATTCAAATTGTTTTGTTTTGTTTTTGTTGTTTGTTTTTGTTTTCTTTCGATTTGTCAAGGTCGTTTTGATTTTCTGGTTTTTGTTGATTTTTACGCATTTTCGTTGGTGGCTGTGCTGCTGTGTTGAGTTGCTGCCAACATTATTGTTGGCTTACTTATTGTTGTTGTTGTTATGGCGCGTTGCGTTTAACGTTTTACCTGTTTTGCTCTTATCGCGAGTCAAGTTGGCTCAAAAGCTTGTTGTTGTGTTTTGTTGTAGTCGATTGTTTTGGTTACTCTTTTGAAGCGATTCTTCCAAAAAACAAAAAAACGGAAGCTGCGCATATTGCTGCTTGTTGTTGATGTATATTTTTTTTTAGGTTAATTTGTTTCGAATGACCAGCTGTGTGCTGTGGAGACGGTTGGGCAGCGCTCGAGTATCTTTGGGTATTAATTCGAAGTGGTGGCCAGAGGCAAACAAAGCTTGGTGGCAAATATGGGAAGCAGTGGAGATGAGTTGAAAGCGCGAGGAAAATAAATATTACAGATATGAAGAGGAATTGAGAAGCTGAAGCGGGAAACTTAGAAGCCAGTGTTGTGTATGGCATCTGAACAGAAAAGATTTGATTCATTTTGTGGAGTTACTTATGGAATTTATGTCTGGAGTTAAAGATTTCTATGAGAAAAAAATTTCTGGAAAACTTTTTTGGGGTATTTTTTTTATTTCATTTTCGAAGGCAGAGATATTGCATAGAAAAAGACTTTTGACTTATAGTGTGCAAATTCATGTTAACTGGTTTAATTAAAATTAAACATTTCATTACAAATACTTTGAAATCGCTTTCGCTAATCTACATTTATAGTCTTTCAATGTCCCGAACAGAAAATTTTCAATGCAATTCTACAAAATTTAAAACGACTTACCATTGTTTTTAGGCATTTCTAATATTTTTTTTTAATTTTTCTGAATCACAATCTTGTTCCAAACATACCTGAAAAAGAAGGAAAAAATTCATTTAGTTAAATATTATTAATCAAATAAATTCCACGAAAATCAGTTAACGCTGTATAAGTTGAATCAAAATATTTTCATTACAATATTTTGATTCAATGGAAATTACGAAATTCTCAAAGACCCCAGACGGCAATTCATTTCCGCAACCAACTGCAGTCATCCCATAATCACATCAGAATTTGAAATTAAAAGAATTACCCATTTTAATTGAGCATTGTTGAGCACAGCAAGCACACCAAACAGCAAAAGCGCACAGCGAAAATCCATAAAAATTCCTGCGCCCATTGCTGGCCCGGCATTTGCCAGCCCAAAAGTGTGTACACAAAAAACAACAAAAACAAAAACAAGAAAAAAAGTAAACAATTAAAGTGTGCAGCGAAGTTGTGTAAAGTGCGGCACTCGCCAATTGGGCATTAGTCATACTAGCGACCAGCGGGTTAACTGTTTAAATTGGGCAGCAAAAAAACACACATACAAATAAAAAATAAATAAATTAAATGAAAAAAAAAATCGAAAAATCAGCAAGTAAGAAAACAAACAACAATCAAGAATTTCCGCGCCTATTTTTGTTGTTTGATCGTGAAACTGCCGAATTGTCTCGGACGTTTAGGCGTTTAAGCGTTAGGCGCGTGTGGCAGATTCGGCCGCAACGGCGCTCTTTGCCATATTGAAGCGTGTTGTTGCGTGATTTTCGCCTTGGAACGTGGCCAAGTCGACGCAGCGTGCCAGTGCGAATGCAAATGCAGTCGGCAGTGTTCTTGCTAATGTCTAAAAATAACACTGACGCACTGCACTGCCCTGTCGCGGCGCACAATTGCAGTCGCGTCACGTGCGCCAAAGTGGTTTCGACTTGTTTTGTGGTCGTTTGTTGGCGCGGAAAGGTGCAACACCGAAGTGCGCTGCCAATGTTTAGTTGGAAAGTTGTAGATTTTAGTGCGTTCGCGTTGCAACTCAGAGAAAAAACAACAAATTTCTAACTTCTTAAAATGTTATATGAATTGTCAGTAAAGTATTGGGAATTTGTAATTTGAAAAGATTTTTAACGATGGCACTTAATCGGAATAAACAATTATATACACATTCAACTCGCCAGCCACGTTTTTAATTTTAATTTTTATGATTTTTTTTTTGTTCACTGAGGCAGCAATCCAACCACTTTTGCCTGTGCTCCTCAGAGCCGCACCTTCCAAATGTTGTGTCAATGTCCCTCAGAAGCCATAAGAGGACATAAGTATTGGTTCAGCTTTCTTTATTAGTCTAACCAAACTATCGCCTTTGAATATCAGGGATATAGCCATAATATATATATATATATTATAATAGAATATTCTTGATTCTCAGAGCTGTAAGTGGGTGTCATAACTTGTGCTTAAGTGAGCTTTTGACATAGAAGGCTGCCACTCCAACCTAACCAAACATAATTTTTGTTCTTGTACAGTTTGTCATGCAAACAAGTCAAAATCCAATAGAATGAAGAACAAAAGACGTGCCGAAACTGAAAAATCACCTGAAAGTCTCTTAGAAGTCATGGAGCTGGCCATTGATTTATAAAATTTTCTTGATTTTTGAGCACTTTTACTTATAGTAATTACTGAGCCAAACATTCATGTCATTTGTTGACTAGTTTGTCTTTAGCAGCTATTTGAATCAGTCCCTATAAAAAAAGCATTAAAATTGTTTCCATAAAAAAATCATTGAACCAAGAGTTTTCCCTAAATTGTGTGTTTCAAACTGATTTTTCGTTGCGCGAATTCTACGAAAAATCTTTGATACTTCACAGACGACACACAGACATGTTTGAATGGTACAAAAAAAATTCGAGAGATCATCGATTCCATCGATCTAAGACAGTCTTCTTTGTCTAAAATAAATCCTTTAACTTAAAAAATGGAAGGCAACTGTGCTTAAGAAAACTGCACGAGAGCTTAAGAAATATTGCCTGTGGTTTTGGCAACTCCCACGAGTCAAAAATAGGCACTTTTGAAAGGCACAAAAGAAAAGTCGAGAGATCATCAATTTTTATCGAACTTAGACAGTCTTCTTCGCCTTTTATCTAATCTTTGACATCAAAAAAGGAAGAAAACTCTGTTCAAGGAAAGTTCATGAGAGTTTGAGAAGGATTGATTGTTATTTTGGCAACACTTACGAGCCTCTTTGTTTGATTTTGATGGCTATGGTTTGTTCTAAAGGAGAAAGCAGATATCTTAAAACACGCTGGATCAAGCCAGTTCTAATCCCACATTCATAGAAAGCATCATAGCTAGCGACTGTCTCCCAAAAAGTCCACGTTCCCATAAAATGTCAGATCCTTTGCTCATGAAAAGCATTATAACTACTGACCTAATATAGATCTTTCAGACATGCAAACAGGTCAACAGCCAGCAGAATGAAGCACAAAAGACAAGCAGCAACAAAAAAGTCACGTCAAAGTTCCTTAATCCTACGAATTCAAAAACCATACAGGGTCAAAAAATAGTATGCACCCCCAAGATAAAAAGTCATGAAGCTGTCTATTGGTTTCTCTAATTTTCTAGATTTATTGCACGCAGAATGCATTCCAGAAAGAGGGTTAATAAAGAGCACCATTCAAATAGTATTGAAGCATTTACAACACGACTGAACAGACTGACTTAGGTATATTTATAAATAGTTAAACGATGTTTTCGTAACAAAATTTAGACTCAAAATGAAATGTAAACAATGCTGGATCAAGTAAATTCTGATCCCATATTCGTAGAAGACATCACAACTAGCGACCATACATGGGTCTTCCAAGCAGTTCCTAGGAGAGAACTTTGATTTAGGAGCAAAAAATGTTATTGTGACAAATAAGTCATGGCTGCCTTTGACATTTGTCAAAAATAACCAGGCTGTGGAAGAACAACTCATAGATTTTACAGGACCATATGGAACCATCACAAAAAGCAATACTTATGACAATAGAACCTAAGAAATATGTTTTGAGGACCGTAGTTAGCAATTGTGAGTTCATTTTTATGTGAGGTACGTTACTAGCCGACCAAATGCCAAACATAGGCCACTCAAGTCTTTAAAGATACTGCGATGTCATTGTGATCTTTGGAACATAGGATGGACTTAACGAATCCTGGAAAATTTACTTCATATCAGATGTCAATAGATAAAAGACTTTAAAAAAGGAGAGAGCACGGGGCTTGTTAGGTTCTGTGGCATTTGCTGAACTATTGAGTCACCATCTCCAGAACGGGGCTTGTTTGCCTGAGGTTAACGCATCTCAGAGCATTTTTTTCCAGCTTCGAGGCCCAAAGTCCCTGTGGAATAATGCCACAAACACCCATCTCCCAGAAATCATAACTTCAATCATTCATAAATTAAATTCATTTAATTAAAAGCCTTATTTTTCATGTCATGTTGACCGTATTAAAAAAGTCCACATTGATAATTCACTCCATATGTTTCATGCTTTAATATCTCCGTCTCCAAGACCCTTTTCCTTCTACATCTCTTATATTATAAATTGAATGCCCGCCTATAAAGAACCCACCAGAACGCTAAAAATTCCATTGATGACATCACAAAATTTATAAAATATTCCACTTGTGTGTCCTCTATGCTTCTCGCGAATGTATCAGATTACCACAAAAGATGCATCGATCGTGCTTTGGTGTGCAAAACGGCGGCAATCAGCCAAGAGATCATTAACGTGCCGCCTGCAAATGTCTGAATGCCCCAAACTGCAAGTGCCAAAAGTCATTAAACTTGCGCACACAATTTGATGCACTCGATTGGTTGCGCCTCTCAAAGTGGCATACAGACATGACAGGCACAACGAAATCCGCCAGTCGCTGCAAATATTGACGAAAGTCAAAGCAAGCCAAGACATACACGAGCGCAGCAAATTTGTGTCATTTAGTCAGTTTCAATTGTGCGAAATGAGGCGCAGCAATGACAATTAGCCGCCGAAAAGACATGTGCAAAAATTCAATGAACAAATTTAAATGATGAAAATGCAAAATAAAAAATTTTAAAAGAATCAATAACTTCAATTAAAATGTCTGACTGCAGCCGCTGCTCTTCACACTTCGTTGGACTGAAGTGAGTGAACAATGCGTTGGGTAGATGGATGCTGCGCATATGAACTGGCGGCCGAATTGATCGCTCGCACCCTTCATATTTCACACTTGACGCCACAACAACACAACAATGACAACCAGTGCGCGGAGCGTTGCAATTGTTGTTGTGCGCATGCGTGGCATCGCCCAAAACGCACCGCCAACGAATTTGCGTCGCTGCACACTGTCCGCAAATGTCAGCGTGTCAAATTGCATTGCCAACAAGTAAACAGTCATCAATTTGCCGCACAGAAACAACAACAACGATGGCGATAATTTCAAAAATTGGCACAAAGCTTTATGCGCCATTATGGCGGCAATTAACTTGCGCGCTGCAATTAAGCAAACCAACAAAAATTCGAAACGTAAAATGGCATAAAACCAAATTCGCATCTTTTCCATAGACGATTTTTGTGTGCGTTGCACAGCTTCAACGTTATAATCTTTTTTGTTGCTTTTGTTTTTTTGCATTGTTCATCATAAAATACAAGACGTTTGAAAATTTCCACATTACGAAAACATGTGCCACATGTTCGGAGGCGTCAGATATTCGCACTTGATTAGCATCAACTCGATGCTGATTTACTTTCATCGTTGTTCTACTTACACTCAGCACGCTGCAGAAATTTATTTGGCTGCTTGTTGGGAACAACAAAAACAGGTGTGTGGTGTTCAGTTTTGACAATGGGGGGTATATCGAAATGTTTCGGGGTCTTTCGGAGTAGCAGGCAGAGTGATATAAAAACAAAACTTAATAGACATTTTGTTTGAATATGTGAAAATCAAATACTGCAGTGGGAAATACATTTTCGGAGTAAAGTTAAACAGAGCACAACTACCCCTTATTACTAAACACATGTAAAAACAACAACACGAGTACAAAACTGATATAGTTTTACTTTTTGGCGCTTGGCTTGGGCAATGGGGAGTTTTGTGAAATATTTAGGAATGTTTCGGAGTAGAAAAAAGTGTGAAACGAATTCATTATTCAATGCAATTAATACTAAAGGTTATTAATAAGTAAAAATTTAATATTGACATTAAGAAATAAATTTTCGGAGTAAGGTTAAATGAGCACAACTTCTTTACAACACAAAAGGTATGAAAAAGACCTTAGTTTTGGCAATGGAAAGTTGTTGCAAGTATTTTAGGATCTTTCGGAGTGTTTCGGAGTAGCAAAAAGTGTGAAAATAATTCATTATTCAATGCAATTGTTACTGAAAGTAATTATTAAGCAAAAAAAAAGAATTCATTATTCAATGCAATTGATACTTAATGCTTTTAATAAGTAAAAATTTAATATTTACATTAAGAAATAAATTTTCGGAGTAAGGTTAAAATGAGCACAACTGCTTTCCAGCACAAAAAGTACCAAGAATACTTTAGTTTTGGTAATAGGAAGTTGTGCAAAGTTTTTTAAAATCTCTCGGAGCGTTTCGGAGTATCAAAAAGTGTGAAAATAATTCATTATTCAATGCAATTGTTACTGAAAGTAATTATTAAGCAAAACTTAAATACTAACATTGAGGAGTACACTTTCGGGGTAAGCTAAAAGGATCATAACTACTTTTCAGCACAAATAGTATAAAAAATAGCCTAGTTTTGGCAATGGGCAGTTGTTCAATGTGCTTTGGGATCTTTCGGAGTGTTTCGGAGTAGTAAAAAGTCCGAAATAAACACGGTGCGTTTTAAATTGGGGTATTTTTATGATATCTAAGCCTTGCGGAGGAATCTTTTCGGAATTAATTCCATTTGTTGGCCTTTTGGGTCAATACTGAAAATTAAAAATTTTTAGAGTCTGCCGTAATTCCTTTTTTAAGATACTTACTCCGAATTTTCGGAGTCTTGAGTTAGCGCTTTTTTATTGTAAATTTTTCAATATTTGTGACATTTTAAATCAGATGATTTTAATTGAATAACAAATCCAAATTTTCAGAGGTTAAAGTCAGAGTTTCTTTATTGCAAATCCTTTCAAATTGTTCGGCAATATGCGGTCAAGGCGTTTTCATTGAAAACCAAATCAGAGTTTTCAGAGTTTGAAGTGAGATGCAAATACTGTCCGGCTTATAACTCCGAAAATATTTCATTTGAAAAATTTAGGTTGTGTGGGAGGTACCACGCCCACCTGTCGAGTCGTATTCACACTGTATTTTCTCACACGTGGCGATCAAGAAAAGACGTTGGAATTGGTTGGTGGTATTGGAAATTAGTTCAGAACTTTCAGAGTATGCAGTCAGCGCTTCTTAGAGGAAAATCAATTTAAAACTCTTAAGACTTGCAGTCATATTTTTCTCAATGAAAAACTTCCTAATTTTTCCTAATTTTCCTATTTTTTTAATCAATTCATAGTCATCAACAAATTCGCTCATGTTTTTATCATTGAAAATACTTCTAGTTTTCAACTAATATATATGTGGTCATTCATGAAGAATCAAATCAGAGTTTTTGAAAAATTCATTTAGATTTTTTAATTGAAATTCTGCTCCGAGTTTCCTGAAACCCGTGTCTGGTATTTTTCATTAAAAAATTATCTGCAGTTTTCGACATTTGTCGTCAGACCTTCATTTGAAATGCATTCACTGCTTTCGGAGTCTTGTCCAGTGATAAAATTCAAAGTTTCTAGTATGCAATTTTTCGGAGCGCGCCTCTTTAATAATCAATCAATGTAATTTTTTCGGTTTCTGCAGTCAGAGTTGTCTCCGTAAAAATTTTTTCAAAATTTTTAAAATTAGTATTTAGGCTATTTTGAGTGTCCCACAATGATCTAAAAAAACTTTAGAAATTTTCATATCTTCTTAAAATTTCATCCTTCCAATTTTCATTCCATCCAACTACTGCACTGCACGCAGTTCATCGAATCGTCGCAGTGGCCAACGGATGACATCATAAACATGTTTCACACATAATGGTTTTGCACAATTTGGACGCGTTTTTCTTGTCGTTGTGATTTGCGAGCTGAACTTTTGTCAGTAATCAAAGCAAAATTGCATACTTCAAAGTCTACGCGTTTCAAAGTGTAGCGCCCGAAGTCATTAGCGGATCGCACCAGCCGCTGTGTGAATAACATCCCATATAGTTACTCGTACTATATGTACCTCGGACTGCAACAACAAAACGGCAAACAATATTCTTAATGTCAAAATTAAATTGTTTGTTTATTTGATCTTGTTTTTTGCTTTTCTGTTGATGCTTTGGTTGACGTTCGTAGTTTCACTGTTTATTTAGTTATTTGCGGCCGAGCAAATGGCTGAAAATTACTCATAAACAGATTTTTATATAATGTAAGCAAAAAATGCGCGAATCTGCAGTCTCTAGCAGAGTTGCTTTATTGTTTCATTTGTTGAATAACTTTGTAGAATAAATAAATTGAGCAACATTGGCCAGATGTGGCGATGTAAGTGGACACTTCGATTGTCGGCTGTCAATCAATGAATGTCAATTTGGAGTTTATAAATATTTTTACAAGTGTATGTTGGCATGTTTTATGTCAACTGTCAGTTGCAAACATTCAGTTTTATGGTAATGGCGAACAAGTGGAACTTACAATGTTGCAATTGTGAAGGGAGATGTGAGGAATGTTTTACTGTTCATTAGATTAAATTTTTATTAAGTAAAGACTGTTTTACAGTAGAATTTTTTCATAAATTCATTTCTCATGACTCAGTGCTCTATTTTCTATTAAAGTAACAGTTCAACTTTTGGTCGAAATCAGCTTGAAAACCAACACCAAAAGTGAAGAGTGCTTCATTCCCTCACTGTCCTTTTTTTCTCTGCTCCAGTTATATACTAAAAAATCTTTAAAAATCACATTGCATCACATTCATGAACCATAAATTTGACTTCTCTTGTTGGGAATTCGCATCGCTCGCACATTACGTGGCTCTACAAAAACAATTTCCTACAACTGCTTTCAACAGATACTTTCTGACCGTCTCTAATGGACATCAATCACCGATAATGACTTAAATAAAGTCATTATAATGGCTGACCAGCTAATAAGGCTTCAGTCAGTTACGCCTAATCGCCAGTCAATCGTTTGTAAAGTTCTCAAGGTTCGAGTAGCATTCAAGCGTTAAACAACGCCTTCGGCTTCAAAACAAAATTCAAACAAAAAACAACAAAACTATTTGTAAAGGGAAAAAATGAGTCAAACGTAGCCGCACAGCTCAGCGAACGGCATTTCATTAATGAATTTCGATGATAGTCAAACTAAGCGAGTCATAAGCGCGTCTCCAGCAACAATAACAACCACAACTTTTACAACTTTGAATAGTAGTGGTTTGGTTGCTTCCGAAGATTTATTCACTTGTTAAGTTGCCGCTGCATTTGTGTAAAAAAAAATCAAAGAAGATAAATAAATAAATTTGTGTAAAGAAAATCAAAGATAAATAAATTAATTTGTTTTCAAACAAAAATCCAAATCAATAACAAAGCAATAATAATAATAATAAAATAAATTGCAAGTTGGTTAGAAACAGCGGAACAGCTCACATTGAAGAAGAACGCGCTTACATGTATTAATTAGCATAATTACTATGGCCGCAGAACGCTTTGGGGCATTCATTGGCGGAGGCTCAACAAATCACAAAATTGCCGCGACACAATTTCCAATGGAAGCGCAGAAATTGAATATGCGGCGCATTAAAAAAAAATTAAAATCTGAGAAGCATAAATAAGCTGATGCCAGCAACAAAAACTACCATCAAACGGAATGCAAAATAAACAACTTGTGGCTTAAATCGCGGCTCAAAGCAGCAAACCGTCAAAGTTTAAGTTAAAGTGGCCGCTGAGTCTGAGGCTGCGTCTGAGTCTGTTGTGGCTTTGGTGCCTCGAAGCGGCTATTAAAGTGGCCGACTGAGTTGGCTAACGGCGACTGCATGTCTCCACATTTTTATGAAAATGTTAATCTTTATTTTTTTAAGTTCAGTTTAAGCGGCAATTTTGCGTGTGTCTGGGTGAGGCTTCAGGAATTTGCTACGTTTTGAGCAATTTACAATGTGCAAATTTCGCAGAATTAAAAAAAAATATTGAACTCAACAACTAAAGAAAATGACAACGAAAAATCATTAATTTTACTTTAGTGCGAATCGCAATAACTTAAAAAAAATTAAGACTTGCAAAGCAGCAATGAATTTATTGCGAATTTTAGAGAGAAAAGCAAACAATTTAACTCCAGAGGTCAATTTGCATGTTTGAATCATTGGTCAAAGAAATCACAGACTTGTTTAGACAATCACCCAATTGAACTGAACTTGAAATAAATTTAAGCAAAAAGTGACAAGCAATTCCACAAATCTTTGTGTATATAACAAAAAAAAAACAAATTAAATCTTTGTCTGCCGACTGCAGCACATGGCACATGGCTCTTGATGAGAAAACCCAGCACAGTGCTTATCGTCAGCAGGATCAGTGTGGATCGTGAATCATGAAGGAGGAGCCCACATCTGGCAGTCATCTTCCGACATGTCAGCAGCACTTTAACAGACAGTCACATTAATTTGCCAAATTCTGCGGAATTCATACAAATCTGACTACATATGTTTGCGTCTGTGTCAGATAAAACTGTATCGACAAAAAAATATACATTAATTGAGCATAAATCACTGTTGTCTGGGTCTCAGCATATGTGACAAAGTCAATTTTGGCGCTTGATAACTTTTTTGATTTGTTTAATATTTCTTGCCGCAAAATCATTTAACAGACAGATTAATTAAACAAAACTAGTTGATGACACAATTCTTGAATTGATATAAAATTCTCTCAAGTATTGGTTTTTTATATTATTGCTTTAGTAAACAAATTAGTTTAAAATGATTTTGATTAATGAACTCGACTCGCACAAATTGTTAGTTATATATTTATAATAATTTTGAATAATTATTTAATACAATTTTTAAATAATTTTTGTTATTTAAGTAATTCTAATAATTCAATTTTTATAATTGCATTTTTTATTTATTATAATTAAAATTATATATAAAAATATTTATTTTAATTTCTAATTAATTAATTCTTTTTTATAATTTATTTAATTTTAGTAAAATAAAATTATCTTATTTAGAATGATTTTAATTAATAAACTCCACTCTCACAAATTATTTGTTATACATTTATAATACTTCTTAATAATTATTAAACATTTTTATTTTATTTTCTTATTTATTTATTATTATTTATTATAATTAAAAATCTGCATTAATTGTTTTATTTTCTAAATTATTTGTTATTTATTTATGATTTATTAAATGAAATTCGTTTTACTTTTTCTAAATTTTTCACCTCTAAAACCTCAACTCAAAGTAAGTAAATTTTATACTCATTAAAATTGTTCAAACACATTTTTATGGAGTACTTAGAGTTATCGATTGCGGAAGCGTTTGTGTGTAACATTTAATGTCAGAACATTTGACGCTAAGCGGCAGAATTACAATTAAGTTGAAGGTGTTTCAGCATATTTTAAACCCTAAGACTCCATAGTCGTGGAAAAGCGTGGAGAAATCAAAGCAGGCATAATGAAAGACAAAGAAAGAAAGTGAATGTAGTTAAGTATAAGTTTTTGCCCCAAAGTGGAGTCCACATAGGCTATGCAGGTCCTTTGAGATACCACAACCGATCGAACTAAAGTCCGAACCAGTCTGAACTTCTTACGAAGCCTTGTAGACTTTAAATAGTCCTATGGGCTACAACCCCTAGAATATCCCAGAAGAACTTGCCCAGTTCAGTCGTCCTTCTCCGAGATAATGCAAAACAAGTGCTATTCTAGGGATATTCCTCCTCCATACAGCTACAATAGAAATTGTTTGAAACCAAACCCAACTTTCTTCTAACACCAATCCTGGAGATGAGATCAGGTTTCTTCTAACTGAGACGAGCTGTCGAGAGCGAGGAAAGTTGAAGGTTGGGTTAAAATTACCCTTTACATGGTACAGTTCCATATCTGCAACCAACCGCGACTCTTTTTTGCGATTTTACAACTATGCAAGGTTCCTTTTTTGAAATACTGGCATTAAAAGTGGGAAAAAGTAGCTTAATTTTACAAGACAGCACTTAACATATTTGACCATTTTTGCGAAAATGATTTTTGTTTTAAATGTTTTTTACAAAAAAACCTTACAAAATTACAAAAAAATAAAATATACGTGTTTTTTGAAATTTAAGTTTATATCTAAAAAACAACATTTGATGAAAAAATTCGCTGTTGCCGTGTAAAGGGTTAACGCGCAGTGAATCTTGTGTTGCTTTCAGCTCATCTAAGATTAGTTTCTTGTAATCGAGTTTCAATGGATACAAAGCTTACAGATTAAAAGAGGAAAACCAAGCGTTGTCATGTCTTTACGTTACTGCTTCGTCTGCTTCACAATTCCCTGGAACATTCCTATGTTTTGAAACTGAGCGTAAGTGAATATGAAGTAGCTGAGCGGTCTTGTTGGGAGATCTGACTTAAGTATGATGAAAGATATATTTAGATTTAATTCTCTTCAATTACAATACTCGGGAGACCCTTGAGTTGGAGAGAGTCGAAGATCCTTTTGGGTCACTCTTAGCTTTTAGAACTGGTGGTCGTTATGAAAAGAAAACATGTTGTAATTTTGGGTGTCTGGAATATGAAATGGATGGCGAAGTAAGCGAATGAGATAGTAAGAGGGTATCTGAATATCGAGATCTTATCTGCTAAGTGAATGATAAAGAGTCAGTAGATGCGAGATGCGACGAAAAGAACGGGTATCCATATCTTGGTTACTCAGACACCGACAAGTGAATGGTAACCAGTTAGTTACCAGTTATTCGAGATGAAAAAAAGGGTATTGATATCTTGGTTTCTCGGACACCGACAAGTAGATGGTAACCAGTTATTCGAGATAAAAAGAATGGGTATCGATATCTTGGTTTCTCTGACATTGACAATTGGATGGTAACCAGTTAGTTACCAGTTATTCGAGATGAAAAGAACGGATGTCGATAACTTGGGACACCGACAAGTCTAAAATCGATGTCTATCTGTGTAAAAACCTCGAAAGCCTTGTCCTGGGTCCCGTCCATTTTAGATGGGTCAAACCGTTCTCGAAATCCTGTGAAGCTTCTTTCATTTGGTGAGTTCTGTACACATCTTTTGAGGCAAATACCATTTGAAATACCAGATATTAGGGAATTTGAAATCCTCTTACGTTCGCCACTGACTTTGTTACATTTGGCATAGTTCCAGTTTCGAGAGATCCTCGAGGAGACTTTCCTCTAAGCCTCGTACAATACTTGGATTATTTAGAAAAGAACGATTGTTAGAGAAGTGCGTGAATCTTTGCTTTCACTTTCTTCCTTACTTCATAAATTTTGCAGCCTTTAAGCATTTTTAGAGTCTAGTGAAATCATTAGCTCAGAAAACAACGTTAGTTCCAGTCGTTGTATGCTTTGTGCTTTAATGTCAAGTGGAATGGCGTGACAAAACGTGATAGTGTCACAATGACAACAACTAACAATTTCAACGTTCCGGTAGCGTGAAACCAAACTCAAAACTTATACTAAATTTTGAATAAGTTCTAGAGAACTTTACACCAACAACCCAGTGGTGAGCATTATTGCGTTAATGTGAAACGCAAATATTTAACAAATATTTCGCCCGCCGTCCCACCATCTGACATTGTGTGCCACTTCGAGTTACCGCATAAAGTGAATGTAAACAGCGAGTGGGGCACGCGGAGTCCGGCCGCCTGCCCGGAGTCATCTAATTTAAACATAATTTTCAATGAATACCGATTCGTATAAATTATTCACGTTCGTCTTGTTTGACTCGACTGCAGGCCGGAGTGTGAATTTTGCGGTAATGATAACAAATAAAAACAAGCACGCCGCAAGGTAAATAAAAGTGCGCTAAAATGCTGAAAGCAAACAGCAGCAACAACACAGAAAATGGAGCACAATTGCGCTGCGTGCGCCAACGAGACTGCAAAATGCAATAAAAAATAAAATATCCTACTATTTTTTGTAGTAATTTTTAACAACAAATTGAAAAAAGCAACAACAACAACTTTGCCATAACTTTAAACAGAAAAAAAGGAAAAATTATGAAACTATGAAAACATTTTTTGCATGACGCCGATTCAGCTGCTGAACGCACCAGTGGCTGGGCAGTGTGGCCCCGAGCTTCGATGGAGGGAGAGGGCGAGCGGGGGTTATTTGTTGTGTTGCTGGGCAGCTGGAAATGTGGAAATGGAAGCAGAATTTGGACAGAACGACTCATTAAAGCGACGGCAGCGCTAACATTGGGCGCTAATAGTAGTTTTCTTGACATTGCAACAACTACAACAACACATGTGCTAGGCAACATATCACACACACATATGGAATGCAAATAAAGCCATAAATATGAGCGACGCACTCACATGCGGCTTCGCCTAATTAAAATCCCACTTTAGATAAAGAAAGCTAGAAACGGCACAGCCAACCGCTTATCATTCGACGCCGGGAGTTGAGCAGAGTACAACAACAATAAAAAAGCATTAAAAACGCGAAATACAAAATTGCTTGCCGCCACTACATAAAACTGTCGGCTGCAAAGTGTAGCGTTACACGTTTCTCAGAGTAAAGTGCTGAGAATGCCAGCAAAAAAAATAGTAAAAAGCATTTAAGAAAAAACTGAAATGATAAGCGTCGCCAATGGAAAGTCAAACGCAACGTGGCCCGGCGCAATGGTGAAATATTGTTTAGTCTAAATGTTGTCCGAGGGCCCAACGATTGTTTGGTTACGCCGTGAAATAGGACGACATAAAATGTATACCGAATAGTGCTATTGTTGTTGTTTTTGTAAACATACAAATTAGTATCAGAATACACGCACATACTTATGTATAGTACTTATGTGAATGTATAAAATATCTTATGTATGTGTGTGTGTGTGTATTGGTGTCTGAATTCACAAATTGTTGTATATATCCAAGTATGTGTCTACACAAAGCAAGCGGATACTGTGGGTCAGTAGTTCTCGAAACGAACAACAACAACAATGAGTTAAGTGGGTTACACTTTATTTATTTTCTAAATTTTTTTTTTTATTTCAGTTGATTTTACTTTATGTTAACAATAACTTTAACTCTTGATTTTAATTATTTAATGTTGTTTTAATTTTAGTTACATTGAATATTTCATTTATTTCATTTTTCATACTTCTTCAAATTGTTTTGTAGTTTTTTAAAATTTTTTTATTTGTAAAACTAAATTGAAAAAAATTATTTAATTTAATTGATTAATAATTTAATTAATTAATTCTGAATAAGTAATTCTAAATTAATTTTGAGTAATATTTACTTATTTATTTTTTATTAATATTTATTAATTTGTTTTTATTACAACTTCTTATTTTAACTTTTTTAATTTAAAATTATAAATTTTTGTTTAATTTATTTCACTTTCTTTTAGGGATTTTTGAATTGCTTGATTTTATATGTTTGTAATCTCAAATCATTTAATTTTAAATATTTTCAAAATTTGATGTAATCTTTATTGTAAAAATTATAAAAAAATTAAATAAATAATTTTTATAATTTCTTAACATTTTCTGTTTTAATTTAAAACTAAGGGGACCAAACTGTTATTTGAAATTTTAATTTCGGACTAGTATTTGTTTAATTATTATTTTATAACTTAATTGAAGTTTTGTTTTTGTTAAACTTTTTATAGTTTTTAGAAATTTGTTTTTATAATTTTTTAATACTTTTTAATTTTAAACTAATTTAATTATTTTAATTAATTATCTAATTAATTATTTTTCAATTATTATCTTGTTTTTAGTTAACAATTGTTAATAAAACTTTTAAATTTTTTAATTAAAATTTTTAATTTTTTTAATTAATTCAAATTTGTTTTAATTAATTGATTTTTTAACTGTCTTAATTATATGTGTTTATTTCATAATTTGAATTGTGTTATGAATATTCATTACACATTTTTCATGTAATTTTTTTAATTTGTCAAAGTTAAATCTTAATTACAATTTGAAATAATTTTAGTTTTGAGCTGTAATTTGTATTTCAGTTGAAAGTTTTGCTGTTCTTTACAATTTTTAATTCAATTTCAATTTATTTCGATTGATGAATTTCTATTTTCTTACTTAATTTCTTAGTGGCTTCCTTAAAACCAATCGAGATTCGAGAGATTGCTCTATCCACTGTTGTTAATTTCAATTCAGCTCTCGAGGTTATCCAATTGTCAAAAGCCAAGTTTCTCATTTTCCAAACAATTTAATCCATTTTAAGCCCTAACTGTCGCCATATTTCTTTGCAATGACAACACTGACGGCCATTCTCAGACCAGACATAATTGCAACACATGCTGCACATTTCTTCTGTGTGGATGCGAAAAGGAAATGTGTCTGCAAAACACTGCGTGAGACATTAAATATTATGGAATTTCCACGCTCAACTGCAGTTTTCTTGATGCTGCTGTTATAGTTGTTGTTGTTGTTTCTTTTGTGGCGTACAAAAATATCCATCAGTGCTAAAGCTGGAGCGGATCATTGCTGACCTACTAATTGCAAAGCACTGCGGAAGCCAAAGATCGCCGCACAAAATTTCGCAATTGGCTTTTTGCCTTCCGCCCTGCCCCCCCCCCCCACACGTTTCCAGGCACCTTGCATATTCCTTGAACGCCAACAACAGCGAACCATCGAAATTTTCAGCAACGGCGCGGCGCAGCCACACATTGCGTCCATATGTTGCGGCAGTGCGGAAGACAACGAGTGCGCGTTGTTGTGCGTCTTGTTGTTGTTGTTGTTTCTTTTTGGAAATGGCTAAATGTTAAAAATATGTACATAAAAAACAAGTCGTTCCTCTGGCCCAGATACGGAACAGACGCGCGCTAAAAATGCGTTGCGTGCGATTTTTGCGCTTTTATTTACTTAAAAAGTCTTTCAAGTAGAATGTCAGGGCGAAGGGAGACGCATACGCAGTTCGTTGTTGCGCTGGGCCTATGTGAGAAAGTTCTTGCTGACTACAACAACAACAAAAGGCGCAACATGAACGCAAGCTGCCGCAAGTAAACGACGACAAGTGATGCGCCGCGACCGCTGGGCAGCTGAGTAGCTGCCGGCACAATGTGGCAAAATAATGAAAAGAGTGCAAAGCGACAGAATGTCATAAAATGCAGCGGAAATGTTTCGACTGTCTGATCACACAAAAGTTCCAAACGAAATGGCGCGACAGAAGCGAACATTATGCAATTTTTTGCAAAAAAAAAATGAGAAAATTCAACAGCTGTGACGTGTAATGGAATTAGTGTCCAATAAATCGATAAAGCAAAAAAGGATTAATTGGGAAAATAAAAATCACAGCAGCGTCGGGCGAACGAAATCGAGGCCAGCGGGGAGCAATCAAACGATTATCGCTTATCTCTGTAGAGACAACGACACAACGAGCCGAAGAACGGGATGGCAGTTGGCACATGACTGTCAATCAACCCCCGCGACCGGCTTTGCATGGGGCAAGTGCGCTGCGAGGCGTGGCCACACACACGATAACGGCAACAAGTGCAGCGCAGTTGTGGGTTGGGGTGGGGTGTGGTGGGCAGGAGGAGGTGCCAATCGCTGGTGGTGGGAAGCGAGCTACTCTGGCTGGAGTCGACAACATTGAACACTTTGCAGGGTTTTTCGTTGCCGCGATTGGCACCGAAACAGCGAATCGAGTGCGTCAATGTCATTGATCTCAATTAGCAACTGGCTGAAAATTTTACAAAACTATTTAGCAATAAATCTCATTAGAGAAACAATTTATTTTAGAAATATAAAAGAAAAAGGGGAGGAGTAAAAAATTAGAGAAATGCATTGAAGTGATCAAATTATTTCATTGTGCTTGAGAAATAGTTTTTATTATAACATAATCGGTAGATCAGAGGCCGCTGACTTCAGGTTCGATTTCCTGGCAACACCGAAACCTCAATAAAAAGCTTCGTACGGAAATTAGGATTCAACTTTGTTCACTTTAAAAGGGAGGTTTTGGCAGCAGGTTCGATTTTCTGTTTTAACAAAACCAAAAAAAATTAGGAAATATAAATGTTTTTTTTTCGACGGCTGAGAGACATATTTAGAAGGTTTACTACAGAAATAATGATTCTTTAAGAGGGGATTGTGATCACTTTAAGACTAGAAGGACTGCAAGTTTTCTATACCTACAAAGGCTAAAGACTATTACATTCGCTGATATCTCCAAAAGTACACATCTGATTTTGCTAATTGTTATTGTAAACCCCTAATTGTAGAACTAATTGTAGAACCCGACAAAATAGGAAAAGTCTTCAAAGTAAAAGCAAAAGTTAATAGAAATACTAAAGAAAACGCAGATATTTAAAAATGAAAACTCGTCACAATTATCGCAATGGTCTTTCTGGTGTAAATGATCCATTACGAGTTCCAAAAAACTTTGGATAGAACAGTAAAGATATTCAAAGAGACAGTATGGGTCACTGATACTTATTAGAAAAATCGTACATCATTAGTTGGATTTACACTTCCATGATTTATATTTCAACTTACGCTATAATTGAATTCCAATGATCCAGCATGCATAGAAGATACATCGATTTGGTGTAGAAACCACAGGTTGTTAAGTATTATTATTCAAACAAAATTAGCTTAAGCGTTGAGGCTTATTTTGCCCTCGGTAGAGGTGTGAATAACCAGAGTTGTCGTTTTGAAAACCCACAAATGTTCCAAGACTGACCAATGCAGCCCGGAGAACTCACTCTCTAGGACACTATTTTGGTTTGGTTTTGACCCTTAAAAAGACCAGTGCTCTATAATGACAACGAAGCCACGGTAACTGTCAATCTTCAGCATGAAATTGTAGACAAGGACTGAGATTACTTTTGTATACTACATTTGTTAGGTGCAGACTGGAGTATGCTGCTTTCATCTGAAGACCTTACCATGCTTCCAGTTCAAATCCAAATCCAATCCAAATAAGATTTATAAAGTTGGCCCTTCGGTCTATTCACTTTACTTTACATGTCTCGATTTTTATTGTTGATTCTAAAATCGCTTGAAACCAGGAGGTCTGGTATCTCCATGTCTTTCATTTTTGATATAGTCAATGGAAATTTTGACTGCCCTTTTTATGACCAAAATAGTTTTCATTACGTCAACACACATAATTCTTACACATTGTTAATTATATAATAAGATGGCGTCCAAAGCTAGATAATACTACCCAATTTGACTCTATTACAAAAGAAGTGCCTGAAACATGTAAGTTTTGTATTTGACGATCTTGAGCGGCCTCCAAAATGTGGCGATTTGATGCCGATGGACTACGAATGATTTGTTGGCTACATGCCAATGTCAGGTTAGAATGTCAAGTTTTTAAACATTATTTTCCCACTTTTGAAATCTTAAAGAACATTTTTGAGGTTATTTCAAAACAATGTGCGGATCGTAATGTAACCAAAAATTGCTCCCAAAAGGATCAAGTCCTTCAAAAGCTCTCGTGGCGTTCATTTCACTCGAAGAATATGTTGACTGCACAAAGGTCAGGTTTTATAAGCATAATTTATTCAGTTTTGAGAAATTCAAGAATATTGTTGAGGTTATGTCCGAACAATCAGCTGAAATGCAGGGTGCGGAAAAATTCGCTCGCGAACGATCGAAAATTCGATCTTCTCATATTGGCTCGTTTTGCGATTGTATTTTATCGCGAGAAATACTTGAGCAAACGAGCGGTTGCGAATGCATTGCCTACGTATTCGTTCGTGAGAGATCGTATGCAGCGAGTTTATGTATACACATTTCAAACGAACGAGCGTACGAAAGCGATCGGTGGGATCGGTGGGAAGAACGCTGATGCAGAAAATCATTCGCAACCGCTCGTTTGCTCAAGTATTTCTCGCGATAAAATACAATCCCAAAACGAGCGTTCGCGAGCGAATGTTTGATCGATCGCGAACGAATTTTTGTAAGGTTCGTCGGTAGAGCGTGGCTGCAAGCAATCATTGAATTTAGTCTATTTTGCGATATATACGGACGAAGGACGATTTGTGAAATTATTTTCTTGTGCGTTTGCTTTTTTTATATCAATATGGGCAAAGTGTCAAATATTGACAAGACGAAACTCTTTACATATAATAAAGACACAGATTTTTCAAAGTGCATTTTGTGTGGAAAACAACTTAAAGGATACATATAAGGAAACATTAAAGGCATTACGAGACCATATACAAACATAACACAAAGTTTTCTATTTTTCTGTTATAATTTTCCTAACAAAATGTCTTTAAAATCTACAAACTTTTATACATAAGTTTCCTTTAGGAAATAAACTTCAGTCAGTAGCAGCCGAGTATAATAGCAAACTGCTCAAACTCCTATATACATAATTTATTGCCCAGACGAACGATCGCGATCGTTCAAAGATTCAATCTTCACAATACGAGTTACTGATTGAGTTTTACAACAAGCGCTCGCAACAAACGAACGATCGCGAGAGATCGAACTGACGACGCTTGCAGCGACATTTTCTCATTCGCGATTTTTCCGAACATTTATATTTCTCGTGAGAGATCGTAAATGCTTTTGCTCGCAGCGCAACTTTATCGCTCGCGAGAAATTAGAAGCACTCAGTTTTTGGTTGCGATTATTCGTGAGAAAGATCGTATTTTGATCGTTCTCCGCACCCTGCTGAAATGTAACCAAAAATTGTCTTCAAAAGCATCAAGTCCTGCAAAAACTCTCGTGGCGGTCATTTTCCGCGAAGGACAACTGCATAAAGGTCAGGTTTTGTAAGCATTATTCCCTAATTTTTGAGAAATTCGGGAATCCGCTGAAATGTAACCAAAAATCATTTTCAAGAATCAAATCCTGAAAATCTCTCTTAGCGGTCACATAAGCCATAAGTTGGCTTTACGAAGGTCAGGTTTTGTAAGCATAAATCTTTCAGTTTTGAAAACTTAAAGAACATTTTTTAGGTTATGTCCGAACAATCAGCTGAAATCTAACAAAAACACATTTTCAAAAGCATCAAATCCTGTAAAAGCTCTCGTAATTTCACTAAAACTGGAGTTGAACTGCTAAATGAAATATTCTATTTACAAAATTTGCAAAAAATATCTGCAACAGCAAAAAAACACACAAAATGAGCACAACGCACACTCATATCTCCATATATTATAGTGCCTGATAAGAAAAATTTTACCCAGAATTTCTGCGCAAGAAATTCTGCTGCTAACATGAAGAAGAAGAAGTTAATAATAATAAAAAAATTTATATATAATAAAGCAGAGTAGCGCAGATTGTGGCCGGCAGATGCTGACCCCTTTACACAACTTCCGATGTGATAAATGACTTTGACAGCAACAACAACAACAACAACAATAAGAACAACGACCGACGACAGCGACAACAGCAGTCACCGCAAGCGCACTGCAACCGCACAGCTCACTTTTTCATTCACCCAACACGCGTTCGGCTCGCAGAGCATCGAGACAAACAGCGAATCATTCATCCGCCATTCAGCCGAACCGATGATAACATGGCGCAGATTTAGAAACCATTAAGCGTGATTTAATTAAACAAATCCCAACTACTAAGCACACATGATGATTAAAATTTAAATTGAATATTTATGTATGAAACCTCGCAATGGTTGCTGTCAGGCAGTGCCGTCTGTCGCCATGTCGATTGCGAACCAAACGATTTCGTGTACTATATCACTTTTTTTTCGATCTTCTGAGCTGCTTTTTATAGTTTATGTATTGATGTGTTTGCAAAGCGCACAAACACATCAATGCCACCAATATCAGCGTCATCAACATAATCATCATCATCATCATCAGCCAGCGGCATTATCATCAAACAGCCTCATCATCGTCACCACAATTGTCATCATTGTCTTCGTTATGTTGGCACTCATTGGGAATTGCGCGTACAGGCACTGAGCTATGGGCAGAATTTTCGCTCTGCCATTGGCGCTGATAAGGCGCGCTCGAGCGCTATCGGCGCTCTACGACAGTTCACCAGCCGGCCCAATCATCCGGCCGAGCCGGCTCAACAGCGCCCAACACTATCAATAATAGCCAGTAGCATAATTTGCTATTTTTGCCCAACAGTTTTTGTTGTTATTGTTATTGTTGTGTTTTGTGTTGTTTTGCCTGGCTTTAGTTGGTTGCGATTCGAGCATTACGTGCGCACATCTTCCAGTACGCTGCCAGTCCATTATGAAAATGTTTGAAATCAACGATTGATGCTTGTGGTTTTTGTTGTTGTGTTGCTGTGATAGCCATTATGGCACAGATCAGTGTTGTACACGCCAAAGGTGCCGTATGTCTGATAACCCGGCTATAAGCGAACATGGCAATGTTTCGTTGTTTTAGCTTGAACTTTTATTATTGAACTCGTTTGCTGTGTATTTGTTCTTGTCGCCGCCAAGAGAATCAAATTTAGAAAAAAAAATTAAACCAAAATAAAACTGTTTAATCTGAAACTGAAGTATGTATTTTCGAAATTTTTGTTTTCGCTGTGCGATTAGATGAGATCCGGTGTACGAGTAAAAGTGGAGCAACGTGTCCTTGACGGATTGAATGATGTGGAAATTGAGTTGAAATCGAATTGAAATTAAATTGAATTTCGATTGAAAGTTAGAATGACTGCAGTACATAAATACTTCAGTACAAAATGGAAATTGAAAACACTTCTTCAGTTTTCACTTCTTAAGTTTTCATATTTTTAGTTTTGACTTATTTCTGGTGTTGATATTCAATTTTGAGGTTTGATGTATTCACAGACTTATAGTGGAATTTCGCCATAAAATTAAGTAATTATTTTACTTAGAAATCCTGTTTCAAAGGACTTTTTTTGCATTGTAGTAAGAAAGGGTCAAATTTATTTATAGAAATAGGAGTTAGAGGATTAAAATGTGCCACAAAAATGTTCCTCGTAGTATTTTACATAAATTTACTAAAAACATCCTACACCTTATATGTAAGGTTAGATGGTTTTCTTATGCCGATTTACTATACACTCAGGTCCGCTTAACTGCAAGTCGATTTTTCCGGCCTTCTAGTTGCGGTTAACTGATGTTTTCAGTTAAGCGAACTTAGGTTAATGAAACTAATTTCAGTTAAGGGTTTTTCGAATGAGTGAAAAGAAAAAAACATTCATTCATTCAACTAACGAAATCAGCTGATCCAGTTTTCAGGGATGGGATAATGCGGCCAAATAAAAGCAGGGCAGTTTATTTCATTATGAAAGGTGGCACAAAATTTGTTAACTTAAGCGAATTTGAAATACTTGTAGAGTAGAAAAGTTTATGTTTTTTATTTATATTTGGAACTTTCTGTGGTTTTTTTTTCAGTTCTGCTAAGACTCAGTTAACCCTTATTCTCATACCCAAACTTACTAACGTCGTTTGGCACCCGGGGTACCCGGGTACCCATCTCATGAAATTTTTAAGTTTTCAATATTTTGTTAATTAAAAAGTGTTTATAAAATTTTGATATGATTTGTTCGCTTTTCACCTAAATAACGAGGATCCGGAAGGTAAAAAAAAAATTTCATTATTTGTCAGTTTTTTTCACGAAAATACATCGCAGTGGGCACCCGGGTACCCGGGTATGAGAATAAGGGTTAAATGAACTTATTTTCAGGAAAAATACAAAAAACCGTGGACGTGAACTTCTGTTTCAGTTAACTGACTTGCAGTTAAGCAGTCAAGACTATAAAAATGTGCAAAATGGGGAATTTTGACAACCTCTAAAAAAAATTCAAAAATAAACTTTCAAAACTCGATACACATATATTTTTTAGGCCAACTTCACCAAAATCCTCTGTCGAATTTGTTATTTTGTTGTGTTGTACATTTCCGAATATTTACAACTTTAAATTAATGTGACACTGACTTATCAAATACCACTGAAGAGGCTCAGTCGACTCATTGTCCACACACTTTAAATTATTAAATACCAGTCCTTGTCTACCAGTGTTGCCAGATACCTGAAATGACTTTCTTCTAAATCTTAAAAAGAAAGCTGAAATTTCGTCCCAAAAATTACAAAAAATCTAAAAATTGTTTTCTAATTTTTATTATTATAAACTAAAGAATCAAACTACTCATACAAAATTAAAAAAGATGTTTAATTCTTTCATACAACGTTTTAACACAAACTAAACATAAAAAATGAGTTCGGTATGAAATTCAATTTTGTAAACTGCGTTCATTCATTGCTAAAATTATACACTTTGAAACATGGAAATTAATACAAATAAATTAGACACTTTAGTTTTCAATACTCAAGGCTTCAGTGTCACTAATGGTGTCAAATTATACACCTTGAAACATCAAATTTAATTAAAAAAAAAATCAAAATATCAAAATCTCCTAAACTTTCTACTAAACAGTTTTTCCTCGCAAAAATTTTCGCAAAAGGCCAAGAATCTCCTAAATCTGGGAGGAAATCCCCTGTTCATGCAACATTGGTTTGTTAGTCATAAAAGTTCTGAATTCGTCATTTCATTTACTTTCAAACTGATATCATTTTCTTTGGAAAGAGCGAGGTTGTGGTTTATTTCTTTTACCCTAAATCCATTCTATATGTATTTTACATTTTAAGTCAAAACTATTTCGAATTTCACAAAATTCTCTTATAAACCTTAAACACTTTGAAAGCAGTAGAATTATGCTGTCTCTGTTTCTTGTTCTTGATATCAATGTAATGATCAACACTAAAGGAATTCTGAAAAATTCTTGTTTTTATTAATCATGATTTTTCAATCTGGGTACTGTATACTATAAATTAAGGTTCAGTTTATAACTGTCAGTAGAAGCATTTTAAAGGTTCTGTGCAGCTGTGAAGAAAGTTTTGAATAAAACTACAGCGAATATGATGTCATGGCAATAGAAGAGCTAAAACGAAAAGAATAAAGAACGTCACTGACGTAGAACATCGAGCTCAACTAAACTTTTATTAGGCCAATGAGTTTAAGGAACATCTCCTAACCCATACAAGGGCTACAATGGATCATTTATCATATATGTAACTATGAATATCTAGAATAACTTAGTGAACCATATTTTAAATGTTTAAATGTTTAAGGCCCAACAGCCCTCAACTATTTTTGTGCTATTTTTTATGTAGTTGAATGGAAGAAAGCTACAGTTTTGGACCATTTTAGAATCACTTATTTAAACATATTTCATAGGTACTTATTTCACGGCCCTTGCACAAACTTAATGTGCACTAATGTGATTGAAATCAACACTGCTTGCTTGAGCACTTTTTGCCGATTGTGTTTATAATATTGCATAATTTTTTTTCGATTCACTCTATTGTCTGATTGTGATTCTGTGTATAGTATTTATAATAATTAATAATGTGCGAAATGACTAATCGAAGCAGTTAAAAACACTTTCCATGTGTGCGGGTAGGTCAGGCAGGAAATTTGTAGAAACTTTTTGATGTGGCAATAAAAACTTCACCGTTCATTAATGAGCTGGTTAATTAACTATTTAATTAATATTACATAAACAAACTATAAAACAACAATTACAATTTTCAGAATAAAGTTTTCAATGCTACAGCGACTAGTATGTAAATTTGCTTCTACAGATTCAGATTCTAATCCGCTCAAAAAAAATAATAATTCCGGCACATTTGGGTTAACTGTATGAAAATAAAAACCCATGAAAATTATGTTTTTATCTTCTCTAATTAATTTGTCATATGAACTTAGATCGGATTATAAAAGTTGATTTCAGAATGGAACTATTGGAGTTTTCAAAATTTCATTGAGATTTCATATTTTGATCTTCTCTAATTAATTTGTAATATGAACTATGATCAGATTATTAAAGTTGAATTGAATTTTTCAGAATTTCATGGAGATTGGATATAGAATTTAAGGTTTTTCCGTGAGTAATTGGGGGAAATATTTGTGGTCTACATTCAGTTTAAAACTAAGAAATGTTTCTTTGTGCCATTCTCGATTTGCTTGAAATGAACTCATAACTATTCTCTCATGATCCATCATTGTGAGTGAGCATTTTAAGGTCTCATAAAAATGTTGTAATTTTCTATAATTAAACTTTGTACACACATAATAGTTTGGTTCGTAATGTGCTGTTACTTGCGGTTGTCACAATTTGCTGATAAAAATTCAACGCAATGTATGATGATTCAAAAGTTTTATAGCTAAGCGACTAATGTGGAACTTGTACCAAAATAGATGTGATGCAAAAGGCAACTGTGGGTGAACGCTATTAACTAAGTAATTACTTCAAGTAAATGGCTAGAAGACTGCTTATTGTACCATAACTATGTAGTTATATCTTTGCTTGTATGTATGTATAAAATTTATGTGCATGTAATTATATGTGAAAGAGATAGTTTTAAACTTTTAGGAATGATTTTGTTTGGGTTTTGACTCGTAATCCGATGTACTAACTACTGAACCAAGGCAGCTTATAGCATTGAAAGCTTAACATTCGAAATTATTCTAAACCCAAATTGCAAAAAAAAATTCATTCAATTTTTACAATGATTAAAAAAATGCTTCGAAAATCAATAAAATGCTAAACTATGTTCATAGGCTACCAAAATCTAATAATAAAACAAGCTCAGGTCTTCCTTAAATTGCCACACTTCGCAGAAAGATAAACGAATGAGGTTAGAATAAGTTAGTTTAGGTTAGATTGACAAGAAAATGTGTAATATTAGCGGCACTTCCCCTAAAGGACCAAAAAAGACCCATTTTGAAGCACTTACATTTGGTTGCAGATAAACTCATTAGTCTCGTTCCAGAGTAAACCAATTCAATCTATCCATGAAGTAAAGTCTTTCTATATATTCGAGATATCAATGTTGTTTTTGCTAGGTTCGTGAGAAACTTGAAGCGATTCTAAAGCCTTGGAGAATGGGGAAATGATAGACAGATAGATTCGAGAGAAGGGGGGGGGTGTGACTGCTTTAAAGCGAACTTTCTTAGGCCATAAAGACCCATCTCCCAAACCGTATTACAGATTTAGAGGAGAGCCGTGAAACGATCTCTAACAATATAACACCTCAAACAATCAGGTTAAGTGATCTATTGCTCAAGAAGAGAGGAGACAGCAAGGTAAGATCAACAAGGCTAGAAAAGCAGAATAAAGAAGAACCCAAACCAAAATTTCCTCCTTTGCTAAGTCCCTTTACTCTTTTATTCTCCTTTCGAACACCTTACTAACAAATTATCTGTTGGAAATGCAAAAAATTTCAGAAAATTCACTTACCTTATTCGAAGGATTCGCATAGGTTCCGCAGGCATTTAGGATCACAACTACTGCAAGCAGCTGCCACATTAGTGACATTTTCCATAGCGGATTTTTGACAGTTCCTGGTTGGGGTACACTAGACCCCATCGTGTTGGCAGTTTGTTTTTGTAATTTTCACGTGAAAATTGCAAACCGCCAACAGCAGGAAAACAAAAGATTCCAAATGAAAATTGTAAAACGTCGATTTTTGCGCGTTCTCTGCGTGAATTTTCTCTGTTTTGTTTTATTTTCTTATGACTTATTGAACACTTTGATTTGTTTTAAGGGGTTTATGGCACTTTAGAGAACTGTAAAAGAGTTACAATAACAACAATATTAGAAAATTTGTTTGTTTAGTTGTAAAATGTCTTAAATGTTGCATTGATAGAAACGTAATCGCGGCAACGCGTTCAAGTTCGACGTTCGGGAGTGGAGCGGAATGTCGACCGCAGTTTCGTTTTTCGGTTGAGCTAAGCAGAATTTTTGCGGTAACGAGCGGTGACGAGGAAATGCCGCGTTTGCGGTTGCGATGCGACACGTGACGCCCGAGTCGAGTAGCCGGAGTGCGAGAAGTGCAATGTGGAGTTGCATGGATTAGAAATGAAATATAAATATTTATATATATAAGTTGGTATATGGATACGAAGAACATATGTGAAGAGTAGGTAATGAATACAAAAATTAAATTTTGTTGTTGCTAGCATTAACTATCTGGTATTAACTATTGGAAATATTGAATATGAACAATTTTTAATCAATTCATTTATAGTAAATGATTAATGACAAAATTTATGCAGATAATTAATTTAATTTTTAATTAATTTTAATGTAATTAATATAATATTTAAAATTGTTTAAATGATTTTTTATTTTTTCTGAACTTAAAAAAAATGGTTTTACGAAACAAAATATTTTTGTTCATTTATAAGGTTGATAAATGTTGATGTTAATGTTGAAATAATGTTAATAAAATTAAAAGATAATGAAAAATTAGCTCTTTAAGAAATTAGTTTCACTAGAAATTTCTGAAAATATGTAATTTTTTCAATAGTTAATACTTCGGTTTTTGGTTTAGTTTTATAAACCTAACTGGGTTTAGTTAAAAAAGAACAAATTTCTGAGCTTAAAATTTTGTCAATTAATCAACATTTATTTTTCAAATATAAAAATTAAAAAATAGTTCTTAATTATTTATTTATATTTATTATTTATTTATTTTTTTATTTATTTATGCAATTTATAAAGTAAAAACCAACATCTTCTGAGCTTGAAGTTTTTTTGATTAATCAAAAAAGGTTTTTAAAATATTAATATAATGTTTAAAACGAGATTCTTTTACACCAAAAGATTGTAGGCAAATTTTTTTCGGCCATTTGTTGCTTTGAACAAGTTTTTCTGCCTTCATGTAAAATTTTTAAAACAATATTTAAACTTTTTACAAAACAATTTTGCATTGACTAAATTTCTGAGCTTTAGTTAATTAAAATTGTTTTAAAAAATACAAATACTTAATATTTAAAACTAATATTTCTGATGCTAAAACTTAATTTTTTACGAACATTTATTACTGAGCAAATATTTTCGTTTTTGAAGGAACTTTTTTAAACTACATTTAAACTTTATCTTTTAAATCTTTTCAAGTTTGAAAATCTTTGTGTATATTAGACCAAGTTTTGTCCAAATTAACTAAAATAATAAAATAAAATATTGTGTTTTTTAATGTTCTGCACTTTGCCCAACTTTTATATTTTTTCAAAGTTTAAATGAAATTATTTTTTAGTGTTTTTGTGAGTTTAAAAACTTTTTTAGTTTTCTTCTTAAATTCTTTTAGGTGTTTTTAAATTATTTTTGTAATTCAGTTATTTAAATTTCTTGAAATTTGTATTTCTTTTCCTAAGTCAGAAATATACGGTAATTAGAAAACATTCAACTCTCAGGGATTTAATATATTAAAATTGAATTTTTGATAAAATTAATAGTCGAATTGGATTGAAGTTCGTGAAAATTGAATATTTTATGAGTTTAAATATAACAAAGTTAAACCGATTTATCTGAGGATCGAGGATTTATCTAAAGTTCGATTCAGTTGAGTTGAAAAACAACTCAACGTTAGTGAATAAAACTTTAGCTTCTACTGAATTAAATTATTTAACTTTTGCGAGTTTGCGAACATTTAAAAAATGCAAATTTACTTAAAAATTTACATTTCAGAAACATTTAAAAAATTTTAATTTCGAATTAACTTTCGCGAATTTATGAACATTTTATATAAAATTTACTTCAAAATTTCACAATAATTTTCCAAAGCTTTCTGTAATTTTTCAATTTCGAATTAACCGCCAATTGTCTGTTCTTCACTCTTTTCTGTCAAATTTTAATTTCGAATTAACTTCCAGTCGACTGTCCTTTACTTCTTTTCAGTTAAATTCCGATTTCGATTTAACCTCAAATTGCTTGTCCTTCAGTTTTTTTCATTGCTCCACATATTCGCACACTCCCGTTAGTACTTTCGGGCGCCTACCGAACAAATGAACATTTCGACAGTCCATTCGAAAAGTTCCACAAATTTTGTGCCGTAAGTCGCGTTGAAGATTAAAAAAAAATAAATAAAAACGAGATAGGCGTTCCTGCTTTGTGTCCTTCGTTGGCGGATTCAGAAATTGCCGATCACGTACGCTATGCACACGCACACAGTGCCCGTTCACATACACCTAAACGCACGCACACACACACACGCATACACAATCGAATTGAGCTAGCAAATCCTTTAATTCCAGCGTTTGTTAATGTCCGCAAAGCCTGTCGATTAAACCTTTTAATTCCCGCTTCGTGATGTGTCAGCACGGAAAGTCACAGTTTTTTTGTTCTGGCTCAGCTCAAGTCAGCTCGGCGCAGGGCAACGTAGCGCGACGAAATCGACCGAGAAATCCTCCCAAAAGTTCAGAAGAAAAACACAAAAGACCACTAACCACGCCAGCGAACCGCAATTGACGTCCGTACCGCACGACGGCGCGCAACTGAATGAAGAAGAAGACTTCCTTTTCGTGCGATGTTCCGACGATGTGCAAATCAGCCGGAGAGATAACTTTTTCTTGTTGCTGCCGGCGCTGTGCTCGTTCTTCTCGGTTCGGTGTTCGTCGACCGCAGGAGTGCGGCCAGAACGGGCACACACACACACACGTGCACCCGCACACCGACAGCGACAGCGATACGTTAACGACGACGACAGCGATGGCCCGTGTGAACCGCAAATCAAGCGAATTATGTGCGCGGCGAAGTGTGTACGTGTGGCGGCAGCGTTGGCGTTGGTTGGCGTTCTTGCTTGTGAGCTTTTCTAACAGACCCAAAAGTGCGCGACGACGGCCGTCCACAGACTGACGCCAAGCAGCCGCCGCCGCAGTCAAGCAGACGAAATCGAAAACGAAACGAAACGCAAAGTCGAGTCGAGTCGAGTCGAGTAGAGTCGACACACATTAACGCAATCACGAGCGGCAAGTATTGTGTCCAACGACGCCGGCAGCAGCAACTATCGCGCCAAAGCAACAGTAACAGCGACAAAAACAACAACAGCAACATAGCCAGTAACAGCGCCGTGCGCTGAGAAAAATATCTCAAAGCAAAAGCATTCAAACTCACAGATGGGGGAGTGGCGCGAATGCGTTGATGAAAGTCGGAAGTAAAAAAATATAAAAAATTAATCAAAAAAAATAAATAAACGTGAAAGAAAACAACCACAAAGGGACTTGAAAAAATTGCAGCAAGAAGACACACCAGCAGCACAGAATAAGAACAACGCATACATGGCCTGTTGCAACAGCAGCAACCAAGCAACAACAACAAATATAATACACAACAACAGCTGTTAGACTGTTAAAGTTTGCAGCATATCAGCGCTAAGCTTGAGTTATCAGCCGCAAGAAGATCGCACACACAAACGCACTTATACACGCACTCACTCACACAACCAACACTTTGCGCTTCCTCTCGTTAGCGGCGGTGGCGCTCTCGCCTTGATCCGCACTGTTTCTGCTTGAGGTGCCGGCCGTTCAGGCGCTCACGCTCGCTCACTATGCGAGAATGATAAGTCGATGTGATTGCACTTGTAGTGGTGAGCCCGCTGCACCTTAAAGTGTTGGCAGGGGACTTGATTGATGCCAATTGAGTTCGTAGGGATTTTCGGTGCCGGCTTACCTGCATTTTGCATTGATTTATTTTGAACGTTTTGTGCGATGTGAGAGCGCCAAGGGGTCATGCTAGCGAGTTAGGGCCGACAAAAGAGGAAGAAAGAGAGAAATTGCATGTTTGTTTGGTTACGTTTAAATTTAAATCATATTTATATAACTTTACGTTGCTTGTCAAATGGTGCCTTAAGTCATGTCTGCAGAAGCTGTGGAGATGAGGAAGAAGTGGAAACGATCCAACACTACCTGTGCCACTGCCTGGCTCTGCAGGAACGCCGTCTCCGTACCTTGGGGTCAAATTTCCTGGCTAGACTTGGCCTGCGCAGCAATAGTTGAAATTTCGTATCTACTCTCCTTTATCAAGAGGTCAAATTGGTTTGCCCCGAACTGAGAGCCACTGGCTAGCTCCAGAATCTTCTAAGGGATTCACAATGGGCCATTTTGGCCTCCGAGTGGAAGTGCTGCCCTTGGGACGCACACACCCTTCCCTACCTAACCTAACCTACGTTGCTTTTGATGCCAAAGATGGGTTGTGTAGATTCGTCTTAGATTGAGGTTAACTTAGGTCAGAAGTGATTTTCAGGATGCCTGCGTTGGGCCACTTGGCCTAAGTGAAGTCCATGAGACAGCAACTGAACATACCTTCTGTAGGAGATTAGTACCAAAGATTGTTCCGAGTGTCCGATTTATGTCTTAAATTTTAAAGGGTTTAATATTAGCATAAATATAATATAGGAGGTAAGGTTAGGGTGGCTGCCTCTGTACGAGACACACAAAGGCCCATATGGCCCATGATTTTACGATTTGAATTGGTTTGAAACGTATGGCATGGAGAAATGGAAATCAGGACCCACAATTTGACGCCGCACTCAAACGGCTCACTAGTTTAACATTAGAAAGACCGCACGTGTTCCATACCTACAAAGACTACACATTATATCCGCTGATATCTCGAAAAGTACACATCGGATTTGGCTAATTATATTTGTAGACTCTTAATTCTACAACTAGTACTAGAACTCGATAAAAAATTAAACATGTAAGTTGTTTTTGTATCGAAACTACCACGATGACAGGAACTCGGTTCATAGAAAAGGCTGTGGAAGCAATATAGGTTATTACGGATGGCTAAACAGTAACCGTGTACCCGTGGTAGAGTTTGATAGAAAAATATGAAATCACTTCAATCATCTTCAAAAGGGTCTCGGAGCAATATAGCTTGTTTCCGGACCTTTGAAAGAAAAATATGAAATCACTCTATTTTCAAAATGGATCAAGAGAGAGGAATGGGATAAAAAGATCACTGATGAGACCCTCAAGGTTGTAGGAAATGGGTGGACCTTCAGAAAACTTTGAAAGTACGAAAGTACTCGTAACTATAGGAAGGTGTATCTTCTAGGGGACGGTTAATGGTAGGCCCATCAAAGAAGACCGCTAGTAAAAATCTAACCATGATGGGTTCTAAAAACACTGATTGATTTACGTCAGCAATACAAGGCATTTGCCCTGTTGAGGCCCTATGATTCCAAGCGAATTAAATAAGGGAAAAATATATCTTGATTGAACTGGTAACGTTCTTTCTGCCTTCCTTGACGGAGGTTTCCACCTTTCGGAAAGTTACTGAAAGCATTTTCGAGAGAAAATATGCGCCACAAACGTCTGTCTGCAGCAATAAGCAAAGCTACAGGTAGTGTCTCTGAAACCACGCAAGTAATTTAAGGGATTGTTCGAGAATAAGCAACGTTACTTTAACAAGTACTGCGAAATGGATCCAATTCTGCATTAACGACTTACATACCTACTTATAATTTAAAGCGTTGCAGAGGTACAAGACTATTAGGTATTTAAATTAGGAAGAAAGGGCCTTCGGCTAGTTATTGGATTTATCACGGGACAGCATATGGTCTCCTTGGGATTCGCTTTTGCTAGAGGTATATATATAGTCTGTCTGTCTGACAGCCTTGCGCCACTTGAGGACCTCTACAATGCTATCATCACATCTCAGTTGGTTTTAGTATAAAATAACTTGAAACTTAGATGGTAGGTGTTTTTGTAAGCACCTGTGCACTCTGGACTTCAAGACAATGATATCTACATTTATGCTGTATACAATTTTGCTGCTGTGTTTGTTATAAATCCTAAGCTATTAAATATAAAGCATTTAGTTGGTACGGTAGGATCCGTGTCCAATCTCCAAAAATAACCTACCTCTTCAGTCTGATATTCAGTAATACACCATAGTAATTTCAAAAGATGGTATCAAAGATGTGGCTTCCTAGTCTTCTCCTCAAAAAGGTTGCTTAGACACAAAAAATGGCTCACTGTGATACCACAGTGGAATAGCACGACTCTCTCTCTACGATGCTGGGAACCACAGCGATTATGATATGAGCCACGCTATCTTCCTGATTTCAAGAGTTGAAAGCTCGGTTAAGCTGGTGTTAAATAAAGACCTTTGAAATTTTAGTCTTTTTCAGGTCAGAGACATTGGGTCATAAGGTGGAGGAACCCTTTTTTCTTTCTTTCAGAATTGGTTTTGTCAACCCGTCTTTCAACGTATCTTCCCGGTGCCCCATGAGCACAGCAACCACTGAGCTGATTGAGTTTAGGTTCGAATGAGCAGATGCCTGGACTGCCTATTGTTTCGTTATGGTTAGGTTTGACTGGCAATGCTGTAGGTGTGCTCTTTTATCTAAAGGTTCTTTACGCCTTAAAGACAGTGCCGCTTGAAGGTATGTTTAACCGAAGCAAGAGTGACGTCAATGGCGATAAAGAGGGTCGTTACCTCTATAAGTGTTCCGAATCTTGCCAATTTATCGACCTCGCAGTTCCCTGTGATGTCTCTGTGGACATATACTCAAAAGAAGTTGACCTTTGACCCTTTGCTGCACTGTTGAGATGGCGGCGATAATCAGACACAAGCTGTGATAGGACTTGATTGCCGTCTGGCTGTCTGAGTAAATGTGGGTGATAGCATTACGTGAAATGCACTTTTTCACTAAGTCAGCCTAAAAGACACTGCAGTATTCGGGTAACCGAAGTGTGAGGGGCATATCCCCAGTTCCTATCAAATATCCCACAACCAACCCTATTATCTAAGTATCTGCGTAGATGTCAATTGAGACCTTAGTCAATGTCTCGAATTTTTCAATGAATTCTTCTTCAAGAATCAATAAATATGTTCAAATATTTTTAATATTTTTTCCACTAAACGGTTCAAATTTCTCTGTCAACCCCTGATCGGTAATGTGTTTACTTCGTTTTTTATAAAAAACAAAGTATAGTACTAATAATTTCTGCAAACATTTTTGCCTCGGCAAATATTCTAAAGCCCTATTCACACTTTTGAATGCACCTAACTCCGCAACGGCGGGAAGGGGCTCTCGTCCCTTTGCCGTTAACATCTCCACCCACACACACAGACCAACTTTGCTGTGCTCTGCCGTTCTCTCACGCTGCACACATTCGCTCGTTTGTCGTTGTGATTTCGCTGCCTCGCTTACCCGACCACGAAGGGCCGCACAAACCCAAGCAATAACAACAACAACAACAAAATAAATGGCAACAGCAACGTGCCAAGCTGAGTTGTGCCGGCAACAAACGACAGACAACAGCAAAGACAGAGAAGCGGCAAAAGTTTGTGTGTGTCGTTTGAGCGGTTTTTCATCTTTTTTGTTTTGATTTCTGCTTTCTGCTCGAACGCAAATTCGCTGCGCCTATGCTGACAGCCGACCGAGTTGCCCGGCAACTATTTGGCCCGAAGCAACTTCAGCGAAACGCTAACAAACCAACAACAACAACAGCAAAGAGCGCAAACAAACCGACGAACAACAGAACCGCCGCTACAGCGAACCGGTAACGCAACTCGGCGCAGCGCAGCGTCTGCCGCTCGTTTACACCTCGAAGCACGCGCAGAAATTCGAAAAATCATGCGGCGGCACCTTCGAGGGCGGCCGCCGTCGCCACAATGCGACTGAGTACTATGAGGTGTTTATTTTATTGTTGTTGTTGTTATTGCATTGCGTTTTATCTGTTTGTTGCTAGGACGGCAGACAGCAGCGAGTGCTGTGCCAAATGAAGTGCGTGCAGTGGGAGCGAGCGGGCCGGTGAAACGCTCAGGGCGAACACGACAAATCATTCACACAGGTGAGCACATGGCACGCACTCGTGCTGCGAATTGAAAAGCCGCAAGCGACGCGATATGGATAGGCGCACTCACCTCGGTGCCGATGACGCTATCTACCGGCGAACAGACAGACGGCTGAGCGGACGGACAGGAAACTCTGGAGAGCACTCGCGAGTCAAATGTAAACAAATGAAAAGCGAGTCGACTGACAGTTGCATGATGCCGCCGCAGTTGAGTGAAGCAGACGGCAGCGACCGGCACTTGGGTCGTGTGGGGCACAGCACAGGTCGCAGGCCTCAACAGGGCCGTGTGGGAGCGTTGGGCTGAAAGGCAGCCGATTAGAGTTGAGTGTGGCTTGGCAGCGAATACTTACGTCGAGTGGGTCTGTTGGTCGGTTGAGGTGTGGGGGAGTGTTGAGTTCGCGCGTTGGCAAGAGTTGCATGTGTTGCTGTTGTTGCTGTTTTGAAAATTCGTAAAGTCAACAAATCTTGTTTACATTCTCAGCAAAAGCACAAACTGATAACAACAACAAATAAAACATACTCGACACATCCGCAAGAATCGAAGACACGCAACATGCCACACATCTGTTGCATATGAGCGCATATGTGGCACATGAGTGTGCAACACAAGCTACGGCCACAAAAATTGTTAGTACAAAGTGGGTTAATCGAATTGGCGGAAATTCTATTCATTTCTCGATCCACCGATCATCCACATTTAACAAGAAAATACTTAACCCTTTGAGGACCGTCCGAAGTGATTGTGTGATCTACTACACAATTGTGTTAGGTCCTTTTTTTAAAAACAAATTAAATAGATATATATTTTTTAAATCACAAGCACTGAAGTTTTAATTTTCAAAGTTTTAATTTTGTTTTAGTTGAAATAAAAAGGAATTTTAGAAAAAAAATTAACTTTTGTGGAAATAGCAACGAAATTTGTGGTTAGTTATCAAAGTTTTAAGTATAAAAACATTAATTAATTTATTTAATTTATTTGATTAGACAGACCCAAGCTTCTTTTTCTTGATCAACTTATCGCATCATCACATTATATCACTGATCCTTCACATTATTCACGTTATTCTCGCATAAGTGATCTCTCACCTGATCCCAAAAACCGTATGGTACTTGAATGCCATAGAATCATTCTGACTACAGGTATATGGAATATCCAGTTGGCCACAAGCAACGATGCGTAGAGAGGACTTCCTCAGCTTGATTTTTAATAACTGAATGTGAAAAGTCAGTTAAAAATTAACACAGAAATCTGATTCATAGCCAAGGAACAGAAATAAACTCACCTGGTAATGCAAAGAGCAGTGGAATATTACATCAGGCGGCATTGTTTCGGTGAAGGTGCGAACTGAGGCCTCTCTGCGTGCAGCAGTCTTCGAAAACATCTCAAAGACAGGGATTCAGAGAGATTGGCTTTGAAAACTCATTTCAAGCACATCGACCATGTCCAAAATTTCTGTGGTAAAGCAGAATCGATTATTCGATCATTTCAGGATTATTACTACGTGCTAAATAAATCAAAAGCTGTAATTTGCACTCATAGTTACTCGTAGAAATGTATTAAGTTGGGGTGAATTAGACCAGTGAAAGAGCTGTTGAAACCGTTTCAGTGTGAAGAAGCAGAAAGTGAAGATTTTCTGTTATACAGTCGGACGTTTTTCCTCTTTAGGAGTAAAAAACCGATCATCCCATCTGAAATGATATGACTGACCTTAAATTGGATAACATTGATCTTTAGACTAAATATATCGATAAATCGAAATAACTAAACAAGAATCTTCAAAGATCTTGTTCAAAATATGTCTTAAACTACCTGCTTGTGTTTTATGTTTTCATTATCTATTATTTACCTACTACCTATTTACCTATTTGTTATTTCCTTAGTATATACAGTACGAGATCCACATTGGAAAGTGGTTCACAAGAATTGTATGGACTTGTTAATTCTTCAAGGAATCATCGATTTTCTTATTGAAACTTCGCATTTCTCTAACTCGGCTTAATGCCTTTTTTTGCATTGATTCATGTAATCCTAACAACTTATTTGCTTTGAAGTCTTCCTAATTTTGTCCTGTAATATGGTTGGCTGGTCGTTTTAGCGTGCAACTTTTCCATCTCCATTTTTTATGCTTCTTTATCCTTTATCCTACATTCAAGGATTTAGTTTTCCCTAACCCGACTTGAAGCCTTTTTTTCGCATTGATCCGTGTGATATTAACGACTAATTTGCTTTGAAGTTTTCCAAGTTGTTTCTTACAATACGGTCGGCTGGTCTTTTTGGCGTGCAATCTATCCCTATCCATTTTTTGGCTTCCTTGTTTTTTATCCTTTTTTATTATTAATATGTTTTTTCATCTGCTGTGTGCAAATCAATCTCGAGCGTTCATACAGGGGTCAAGACATCGTTAAATGTTTCGTTAGTCAAGCAGCCTTTCAAGCTCTAATCTCATATGAGATTAACTCAGGTTTAGTGTTGGAATGCAAAGCGGCATTGAATGTACTGGGCATATAAAACCATATCAAATCATCTGGGCTCCAGGACACATAGGAGTTGACGGAAACGAGGAGGTGGCAGGATGCAGGAGGCAGTGAAGTGAAGAATGCCTCGAACTTAGTAAGAACCAGCTTAGACAGGTCGACGGTCTTCTAACTGGGCACTACAGACTGAAGAAACTTATGCATACAATCGAGCTAGAACAGGTTAACGTCTGTAGACTCTGTGGAAGAGCAGAGGAGACTCGCGAATACATTATTGTAATGTACGAATGCGTAACCTGGTCAAGTTTTGGCTTGCAGAAGAGAACATCAAGCACCTAAGCCCCCGTGAGTTACTAAGCTTCACTAGGTCGGTTGGTCTGGGGGATGTTCCCTCAGTGACTCAAACCCCATTAATTTCCATTCTATTTTATTATATTTTTTATCTGCTTTCAGTTGCGCAATGGCGGCTTTCGGCAATTCAAACATTATATGTGACAAATATGGTTTAAAGGCTATTAGGCTCAGAAGTTGTGTAGGAACTTCGCCCTCTCAGTATGGGTTCTTTGCATACAAGCTTCCAAAACTTATCAGTATGTATATGTATTTTTTTTTTATTAATACATGAATTTTTAAATTTGTCACTTTTAATTTTGTGGCTCGACAACCGTTTCATACCAACTTTATCCCCAACTCCTATTACAATCCTTTTGGCTGGGTTGTATTGCTGTCAAGTGCCTTGTTGCACTCCGCCGTAAACGTGTTGTCGACTTTGTTTATATGCTTGTTTGGTTTTATCTTGATACTGTTTCAATTGTTGTTGTTGTTGTTGCACATGCTGGCGGGCGCGCATACCTAAGCTCAGCTTACTTTACTTCCATTCCCGCCGTTTTATAAGCTTTTGTGTGTTGGCTCTTATCAGTTGGCTGTTGAAAATAAAAGATGCGCCACATGAAACTGCAGACTTCCTCTCCCCGACACTAATGCACCACTCAACAGTTCTAAGCGTTGCTCTCACCTAAGACTCAGCATTTAGTGTTTGCTTACCGCATTGCAGCATTTCGGTGAGTGATGACGGCAAAAGCGGTTCCTTGCCAATGACTCTTAGCCCCAAAATTGCAGCTGTGTGAGAAGGTTTTGGCTCCAGGGTTCTCAAGCCACATCAGTTGATCCAGCAAAGTGCTCACCGTTACAGCTGAGAGTAGTGGAAGCTGATCCAGAACACACACTGGGCGCACTCTGGCTTCTGACTGCAATTGCACATCTCACATGTCAGTCTTGGCGTATAATGAACATACACACACACACATATATATATATTCAATGATATGTGATGCATTGACGTTGACATGTGGCCGGCAATGTTCCAAAATTAACTCAACTCGTATGAGTTGGCAAAATATTTTCTTTCATTTGTTCAGCGCAAATGTTATTTATCGTCTGTGGGTGTTGTCGTTGTTGTTAAATGGTGGTGCGTTGTTTTTATTGTTTGGGTTTTCGATGATTTTTCAGTGCTGTCTGCTTTCTACTAAATCGATTCCCGGTATTCGCAATGTGCTCATGCGGGCGCCTCCTTTTCAGCTGCATTACCTCATAGCCATTTCATTTGCATTTGCAATTGCGGCTGGCAGCGACTGCGGTTGCGGGCGCACATTTCGGTATTTATTGGTGTTTTATTAAAATTTATAACCACAATTGAAATGCAGCGGACACAGGAGCAACATTGAGCATACATACAAATTATGATGGCCTTGCCACATGCAATAAAAGGAGTAACAATTGTGACTTCACGTCACAGTGAACGCTCCATTTTTGATTAAAACCCAAAAGCCAATTTAAATTATTCCAAAAAAGCTCAACCAACTCAACTAACAGCGCAGCGATTGCAATCCACCCTTAATTGGCTCCAGAGTGGCCAAGTGTCAAGCGTGCCAAGTGTTGTGCTTAATTTTGTGTTTGACAACTGGTCAGGGTGACAAAGTATCAATTTGCGCCAAGGCCTTTTCGATTCGCCTTTCCTGGTAGAGAAACGCGCTGAGCAAACATTAAGTGCTGCACAAATCTGCACAAATGTCAGTTGATTGGCGGCGAGCACTCAATGTTTGGTGAGAGAGGCGCATGCGCGGAAATTGCACTGCCTGCAGTCGGGGGTGGGTGCAACTCACCCCAGGGGTAGTTGTACTTCTTCTTCTTCTCTGTGCTGCCATTGGTGCTGGTGTCTGGCCAATGTGATGGTTGTTGAAGGTTTATGGATGGCAAAAGAAAAATGTAATGTTAAGAAAACAAAATTTCAAAATAAAAAAAGGACACAATTTAGCAAACTAGTTAAAAATAAGAATAAAAAAAAATCAATTTTTAGACTAAAACTAATAAACTTAACCTTGTTTACAGATTTTTCAATAGAGGTAAAAAAAATTCTTAAAAAAAATAATTATAAAAATCAAATCTTAGCGATAAATCTGATATACTGATTTTTAAAAATTATTATTTTTTTTTATTTTGTTTTCTTTGTATAAATTTTTTCTTGAACTAAAAATTATAGTTTCTTGATTAAAAGCGCCCATTGATTTCAAATTTGGCGAAAATACTCCAAATTAAAAATAATATGAAACATTTTTGTTGTTGTTTGTTTTGTTTGTTGTTGTTGTTTTTGTTTTTTTGTTGTTGTTTTTGTTTTTTTTTTAATCAATGTTAAACCGGGTTAACAATGGGTTAAAGTTCGTATACGGTAAGACTACGAAAAATGTTGTTGATGTTGATGTTGAAATCAAAAATAATTAGACACGTGTTTTTAAATTTTTTTTAAACCAAAACTGAAATTTGTAAACAAAGGGTTAAAAGTTTATATAGAGAAACACGAATTTTGGGTCTTTTATTTCAAACATGGTACAATCACTTCACATGTGAAACAATTCAGCATGTGTTTTTCCTTTTTTCGAAAATCGAAATCTAATGAGGTCAACGACGGGCTTAAAGGTTGTTTAGAGTAACTGTAAAAAGTGACTGCAATGAAATTTATTCAAATTTTTTTTGGTTTATAAAAATCTTATCTTAACGATGGGTTGAGACTTTGTATTAAGAAACAGGATTTAATGAGTCTGTTCGCTGGTTCTGTTTTCGGGTTTACTGTTCTCTGACGGGTTCAACGACGAGTTGAGAGTTTGTATGGGGGAAACATGATTTAAGAGATCTATCGACTTAAAATATGGTGAAAGCACTTTAAATGAGATCTTATTAGACCGGTATTGACTTTAAACTTGCGTGCAAAGCCGCGAGACCACGCTAGTAATAATAATAATAATTGATTGGCACGACAGCCCGCTTACGCGAGACTAAGGCCTAGCTTCCCGCAACCACCCGTGTTGTGCGTGTGAATTTTGTACGCGGGTGGAAGAGACCTACAGTTTTATGCCGGTTCCGAACGGCAGGTTGGGAGCTTTTTCATAGGCAATGAGACCACGCTAGTTATAAATAATATTCAAGTCTGCTTAAGTATTTTTTCATGTAGAAAGCTGATTTTCCAACCTAACCTAATTAAAATTTAGCCCAAGAAAGAAATTAATTCTTATTTGAGTAAATTGAGGAAAACAGTACGAGAGTAGTTTGAAAAGCGATGAACTTCTCCAAAAAATCTTATTACTAACAACGATCCAGTTTCGGTGTTTGACAAGTAAAATTCTTCATATCATTGTTGACATTTCATTCCCCAGATTGTTTGAGCGAACAATGTTTGTTTGTGTTGTTGCTCACAAGGAATCAGAAACGCGAACACTTCGTGGTAGTTTTTGGACAAGTTTCGGTGCACTTCTAAAGAATTTCTGGGTCTTTGCATAATCGTTGCCAAACCAAGGATCCACCAGTAGACATCTGAGAACAGCGCACACACACACACAGGATTTCATTTTTTTCGGAGGGGGGTTTGCGTACAAGTTTTGAACCGAATACCATTCGAAATCATATTTTGTACCAGCAATTTTTGTGTAATTTTGACTACACTATTCTAAAGATTTGACCATTTTGCATCTTGTATTGGCTTCCAAATTTTAAAGAAATGGTTTGACCTGCGAAATTTCGAGTAAGTTGACGTAAAACTTAATGATTGTAGTTGAAAAACTTGACACATATATTAAACGCCTTGAGGCTTTTAATTTTTTGAAAAGAAATTTTTGAACATCGTTGGAAGTGTATTGAGTTACTTATTGGTTTTCTATGAAACGATAGCTAACATGTTATTTTTTATGATTTCAAGTAAGAAGAAGTTGAAAGAATAAATATAATGAATTATTTTGAAAACTTATCAAACATACCAAACTTTTTGAAACAAAAATTATTAAACAATTTTTTTTAATATTTTAAAAATTTATCCAATAAATATGAATAAGAAATTTATGAATTTGAATGAATTATGAATTTAATGGAATTGAATTATAAATTTAATTTATTTTATTTAGAAATTTAAACAACCAAATTAATTAAAAATCATACACGCTTAAGTTATTTGAGAGTTAATTTAATACAAATTTATTAAAGTTAAAAATTAATAAATAATAGAGAAAAAATGAAAAAAAAATGAAAAAAATTAAATAATTTTGAAATAACATTTTCCAAGTTTTGAAATTGCAGCATACAATAAAAAATGTATTTTCGATTATTTCAAAATGTAAAAATACTGAAGCAAGCATTTTGACAGTTTCGGAGTTGCGAAAGGAAAATAAATCAATTAAAATATTTCAGAAATTTCACTGGTCGTTGCTTTGTGTTGCCTAATCAGCGGTTGTCCAAATATATGAAAATTGTTTAATAATTTTTTTTGTACGAATTTGACTGGGTCAGCGAAGATTATCAGCGGCGCGTTTATAAATTCGAAAAAATTTTTGCGGAAATTGCTGTACTTAAAAGAAACATTTCAATTTATTAAATTGTGCTTGTTCTTGTTCGAGCTCAATAGGTACAAAAACTAATAAAAATGACATTGAAAAATAAATGAAAAAGCTATTTCACAGAAATGGGAAGTGTAGAAAGCAAACAAAAGTGGCTTTTGGCAAAGTTTGAAGCCACAATTGAAATAGGTTGTGTGACTTTCGAAATTCGGCGTTGCTTATCATGCAAAATAAAAATTAATTCACTTGAAACCAAATGAAATGGATCATTGTTTGATTTTGTTGTTGTATTTGAGGTGAGGGTTATCATCACTGCCGCGCACAGCCAGCAAACTTTGAGCCGCCACATAAACAGTGGCACTCAACACTTGAATACTTGACAACAATTGTGACAATTCGACAGCAACGACAGCCGAAGAAGTTGCGTTGCGACCACATTCAGGCTTCTCTGTGTTAAATTGCGCTCCGTGATAAAAGTGGCGCCAAAGTGCCATCATTGCCAAAACATTTGCGAAAAAAGCCAAACAGTTTTGAAGCAACAATAACAACACCAAAAAAACATGGCCAGTTCAAGCGACAAACGCAAGAAGTGCTCAGCTGCAGCTCGGGCGCGCAAATCAGTGTCAATGCTCTAATTATTTACACTCCCAGCATCCTCTCAAGCACACACACACACACACGTGGGCAGACCACCAGACGGGAGAATTTCTGCTAAGTGTGTACAGAGCTGTGGACGCTCATGTAAATTGGTTTATGGGCCAAATGCTGAATCAGTCAGCTACTCACCACACTGTCAGTGCGGGTTCTGGTGCTCACTATGTTACGGTATCTAGATACATACCGCTACAGCTTTGAAGTAATTTATCTGCTAAGATACGAGCTGTCGACTCGGGCAAAGTTTGTGTTGATTGCCAGCTGTGAATGCTTTCTGCTTGCCCAAGTCACAGCTGTAAAATAACTGCAAAACTTTAACTGCAGGTTTAAGTCTTTGCTAAAGCAAATGTTTTGCAGCACATGGGTTAAGATATAACAATTTGAATGTGTTTCTTGTTACCTCAGAAAACAAATATCGTATGTTTAATTGACTTTAATTGGACTTACGACATTTTTTTTCTAGGCAGCGATCTGACAAACCGTCGCCTGAGAATACGATTGTCGTATGTGCTATTGAATTCAATGGAACATACAACATTCGTTTTCTCAAGCGACGAAACGTTTAACCCGTAAAGGTGTAATTTTTTTCTTCGTTTAATAAAAATAGTTTTAACCCGCAGAAAAAAAGGAAGAACAAAGGAAGGAAAAAATTAAAAAAAATATTTTTTTGATATATTTGAGATTTGAAAATATATATTAGCAAACAAACTAAGGATTTAGTTGTTATTTAAAAAATATTGTGACATAAATTAATTTTGCTGACCAAAGCAAGCGTAGTTCGTATCGCTAGATTATGGCAAAATAAAACACACTGAAATTCTCTTCATTCCAGTCATTTCATTTTTATTTTACTGATATACTAGTAACTTTAGTTTCACTACATTTTAATTATCCATGTTAAACTTTTGTTTGTCAAACCAAAATGGCTAGCAGTATTTCTTTCTTATTCGTTTCTGCAATATTTCTTGCCGCTATGCTACGCATGTCATGGCATACCATAGCATAGCATAGCATAGCATAGCATAGCATAGGATAGCATAGCATAGCATAGCATAGCATAGCAGAGCATAGCATAGCATAGCATAGCATAGCCTAGCATGGCATAGCATGGCATGGCATAGCATATCATAGCATAGCATAGCATAGCATAGCATAGCATAGCATAGCATAGCATAGCATAGCATAGCATAGCATAGCATAGCATAGCATAGCATAGCATAGCATAGCATAGCATAGCATAGCATAGCATAGCATAGCATAGCATTGCATAGCACAGCATAGCATAGTATAGCATAGCATAGCATAGCATAGCATAGCCTAACAAAGCATAGCAAAGCATAGCAAAGCATAGCAAAGCATAGCAAAGCATAGCAAAGCATAGCATAGCACAACATAGCATTGCATAGCATAGCGTAGCTTCCCATTGCATAGCATAGCCTAGCATGGCATAGCATGGCAAGGCATAGCATATCATAGCATAATACTTATTGATATAATTATTCATTTTCTTTCTGCATCACCGTTTTTAATATGGTTTCCAATCTTTAAGTTTTCCAACTTTCATTTCATAACCAATCATAATTGAAAATACCTACTAAAAAGATGTACTTCTCATCTTCTGAAACATAAAAACATTATTAGAATTGAGGATCAATAATTGTAGATAGCTCAACTGGTACTAAAATTTTAATTGGTCTACATGCGAAACGACTGATGAATCAATGAATAAATAAATGTTCAAAAGAGAACATTTTATATTTGATGTAGGTTTGAATGAAAGTTTGCAGATTAGACCATCTGGCCAATAGTGAACAGCGCTAAGCATTTGCCTTGGCCTTCAACAAATGCAAAAACTTTCCACTCAAAATACTAAAACTGAATTAACCCTTTACATTTTCAAAGAGATTATTAAATTTTTGTATATAGATTGAAGTCTTTTAAAGTTATAGAAATTGTAAGGAAGCAATAAAAAACTCATAGATATTTAGTTAAAAATTAATTTAAAAATGTTGAAAGAAAATTCCAATTCGAGAAATATTTAAGTAAGTACTAAGAAATTTTTAGAAGATAAATAAAGTTCTTGAATGCTGTTTTGTTATTAAAAAATAATAATATTTGTGACTAAAAAAAAAGAAATAAAGACATAAAAATTAAAAATAATAAAATAAATAAAAATAAATACATAAATAAAATATATAAAAACACATAATGAAAATAAAAAAATAATTTGAGAAAAATAACAAGGAAACCAAAATGAGTTAAAAGATAAAAATTAAACTATTTGGAAAAAAACAAATCGACTATAAATGAAGTAAAATAAATGAAGTAAATTAAATTAAAATTATGAATTGTCCAATTAAACGATGTTTTAACTATTTAATTTCGCTTTAAATTCTTTTAAAAAAAATTCCACTAGTTTCTGAAAATATATAACAATGTTTTCTTAAAATTCCTTTGGCATTCTTTTCAATTTCGAAAAATAGAAAAGTTTTCATGGTGCTATTTCAAATCTCATACTTGGCCCATTAAGTTAAGCAGTTGGTACTCGTGAGCATCTCAGGGTTAAATTTAATAGGGATTTAATTGTCTAACGGTGCTTCAAGTATTTTGCCTGTACTGAAAAAATAATGTTTTGTAAGCAAATTTTTTATGAGCTTTTTTTTCTATTGAAGTGCAAAACATCTATTAGATATTTCGCTAAAAACAACAATAAACATACTTCAACTTTTGCGTTGCCTGGGAAAGTGTGTGGGCGTGTCGGGAACATGTGTGCTGAACTATGTTCTCCAGGCGAAGTGTTTACTTTGGGGTGTACAGTTGGAAGCGTCTTAGAGAAGGTAGCCGTTCTCAGTGTAGAACAGTGATGAACATTCTGCTGCTCGCGAGTGGCAGAATGGCCATCACTGGTGTAGAGGTATACATGAGCTGTTATTCGCGTCTTTGCTCGCATAAATTTCGTAATTAAATTTCTTTAACCGTTGAAGCAAGTTTAAAAAACCAAACAAAATTACTGTGGAGTCTTATTTGTTCCATTTATTCACATCCTGTGCATAGTTGGGGAGTTTTTTGAGCAAAAACTATATATATTTTTTGGGCACAAGCAACAACAAAATACTTAATTCTTGCTTACAAATAGAAATATTATGTTTTATTTTAAACCCATAAAGATAGACGAATAAAATTTAGAGGTATGATATCACAGGCTTAGATGCAAAACATGTGTCCTCCTTCCTCATCTTACTAACTCATTTTGTTACCGAAAATTTAAAGTAGAAAATGTAGTCAAAAGGCCACAATTCTTCTCTTTCATTTGATACCCGTATCTTCATCACCGTGCAAGCATAGATATTTAAATAATTTCTCTAAAACGTGTATGTGCTTGAAATTTTCAAGCCCTTCTCAAAGACATTGGATAAGAAAATTAAAAACTGACTCAAGTTTCACGCCTATATAATCTTTTGAATGGGTCTCATTCTCAAGTGGTTTTTTGTTGCATGGTGTTATGTGACTTGTGTGGCATAAGAAAAAAAAACATGGGTTCAACTAACTTCCACATATCTCACATACTTACAATGAATGTCAAACTGTTATTAAATTTTGTTTTATTTTTCAATTTATAAATAACACAGCGCAACAAAAAAACACTTTTTTTCTGTTGCATGGAGTTTTTCTACTGTTTCTTACTACATAATTTGGGTGCGCTGATTCCGAATCTACCCTCCGATTTTTTCTAGCAGCTCTAGTTTGTGAGATATACCCTGTACCCTGTCATTTTTTCAATTTTTCCTCTACTTTTTCCATATTTTCGATCGTAGTTTCTAAACCAAAAAACCGATTCACATGATTTTCACCTTATCGCATTAACAACACCGCACGGCTTCTTTTCCGATGCAACTTATTTTCATAAATGTTAAAATGCCGCGGTAATTAGACCTCAAAGTTGGAAAAAAATGTAATTTTAAGGCGTTTTCTTTGATGGTCAAAAACATACACATTTTTTGTAAAACAATTAACGAGTTAGGTGTATAACGAAAGTCGACACATCAAGCAATACAACACAGCTACATTATTTGGCGGAATACACATTCGCATCGAAATAACAGGAAAAATGTACCATCGCGATTTTCATCACTTTTCATACTTTTCCTTAAAAAATTAGGGGCCTGAAAATATGCAAAGTTTTTAATTTTTTTTTGTTTCGAAAAATTCAAAATATTTTTGTTTTTGCTTGTATTCCAAACTATAAATGGAACATAAAAAAGAGCATATTTTGAGGCTCCTAATTTTTTAAGGAAAAAGTATGAAAAGAGATGAAAATCGCTATGGTAAAGTTTTGTTATTATTTCGACGCGAATGTGTATTCCGATAAATAATTTGGCTGTGTTGTATTGCTTGATGTTTCTTCTTAAGATATTCATATACTTCGAAACTTGATTTATGAAACATCTGTACAATTTTCGCCATCAGAAAAAACGCCTTGAAATTCAATATTTTCTTACTTTGAAACCTTATTATCACGCCCATTTAGAACGCATAAAATTGATTAATGTCAGGAAAGATGGCGTGAAATGTTGTAAGTGCAACGATATAAAAATAATGTCGATAGGATTATTGGTTAAGGGGGTCGTCTAGTGTGACGGGTCAAAAAAAATCGTTTTTGTTTTTTTTCATAAATCACTTCTAAAACATGTTTAGAAGACGTGTATAAATGGATTTTTGTAAATTCGAAGCCGTTATCAAGTTGCACTTGTAAACCGGAGTAGGTATGCGGAGCGCATACCTCCAACTTCCAACTTAAAAACGCGTTTTTCTCAAAACACGTTTTTTCAAAACTGCTGCCACGATATCTCAAAAACTATTTAACTATTAATGCTCAACTTTTTACACCATCTTGAGTACATGTCCAACTACAAATTAAGCTAAAAGAATTAAGATTGCTTCGTTACTTTTTTTTTTCTTCAATTATATGCACGTGAAAAATAGTCGAAAAACTCATATTTTTTTTATGTTTAGGCAAAAAAATACTTTTTTTTGGAATTCGAACTTTCTTTTAGCTCAATTTGCAGTTTGAAGTCTCAGGAATGAAATGGCGTTTGGTTTTTTGATTTCAGATAATCACAACGCCCAGAATCATGGCAGCAGTGGAGCAACTTTTTTTTTTTACGTCTTCCTGTTGAGTGGTGTAACTCCGATACTAATCAATAGATTGGCTTCAAATAATTATAAAACTTTGTCGATATGTACTCAAAGAAGAAATAAAATTCAAAAGTTATTTTACTTGAACGGTTTTTTTAATAATGACTGTCAAAAAAGGCATAAAAATACGGCCTTCACACTAGACGACCCCCTTAAGAAATAACAGTCGAAAACGAGAAAAAAGCCGAGGAAAATTCGAAAAAGTGACACGCCCATTTTTTGCAAAAACTAGAGCTGTTACATAAAAACGGAGTATGGTTTTGAAAACAGCGTGGAAAAACGATTCAGATTCATGTAAAAAACTGCATGCAACAGACATGCTGTTGTGCAGTGTAATCCATTGGATTTAATTTTCTTTACAACTTGATGGAAAATTAAGAAGAAGCATGGAAGCATATCTTTTTTGGTCCAGGAAGTGTTCAGTTTTGGAGACAGCCACTTCCTCTCTCTCCCAACATACCAGAGAGAGCACTTTCCATCACCTTATTGATAGAGCCGGAAAGGCATACAAAAAATGATGGACGGTTTCCTTCTCGTTTGGATTCTCGCAGCTGCGGCAGCTGGTATTGAAATTGAAATTGATTCAATGACGCAAAAGCAACAACTCACAAAAAAAGCAAAGTGTTTGGAAAACTTTGCGTAATTAGAAGCGCATAAAACATTGCGCCAATACAGCAAATAAACAACATACAACGGAAACGGAAGTTGCCACAAATGATGTGAAAATGAAGCGCAGCGAGGCAAAAATCAACAAAATCAAGAAACTAGGCATTTTTGTTGGCGCCTCATTGGAAAACAGCTGCAAAATGTGCACTAAGACAGAGACTTGACCAACGCAACGTCCAGTCACAGTGCCCAGCTGACTCGTTCTCGTTTCTCCTCAGCACAGCAGCTCGTTGCATTTGTTGTCCGTAGGCTGTTATTTACTTTGCATAGCAATGCAACATTTTGCTAATTTGATATCCGGGCGGAAGTGAGCGTGCAGACGCCATCGTAAAATGCTTAACGATTGCCAGAGTGAGACGTGCTTTCGGGCATTCGTTGTTCAATGTGCGGACAGCCGGTCGCCGCATTGCCTACAAATCACAGTTTTCATGTTTTGTGTACAGTGATGAATTTAATTGTGCCGTCTACTTGTTGCTACGCCCCCTAAGTTGTCTAATGGTTGATCATAGCTGCAGAAAAATTGCTTGAAAATTACGAATTGTTTGGTTTTCTAACAGTTTCCGGCATTTTGTTACAAGTTCAAAGACGAACTCCAGTTGTTTCTTTTAAATTCAAAGCACTCAATCCAGGCTGTGGCGAGTAAATCCGGGGCGGGGGGACTAGACACACGGATCCTTTCTGGGTAGGTAGGAAGATAGGTGGGTAGGTAGAAGTGTCTGTCTTGAGGGGAGCTCACCTACGTCATGGAGGCCCACAAAAATACGGAGTTAGATCGTCTTACTCTAAAATTTTTTGGAGCTTCTCACGAAGCTTAGTAGGCTTTAAACGATTCTATGTTGTTGGTCCCCTTAACTATCGAAAAATAAGTAACAAAAGTGAATCCAAGTAAATGAAACTCACTTCTTCACCTTCTTTGTCTTCTTAACTGTGGAAATTGCTCATCCGGTTCGCTTGGATCTATCTGAAAATTGGCCTTTAGAACTCCAATCATGGTCTCATTTAAGTGCGAGAACTTCTCTTGAACGACGGTGTTTTAGGGTCAGTCAAATTAGAACTACAAAACATCCTGGATTGCCGTCAGTTCATCTTTGGTAAGTTTCTTGTAAAGAGCTTTTACAAGTAAGTATGAAGCTTAAAGGTAAGAAGCCACAACTTCGCTTATCTGCTCAGTAGTGTCCCGACAAAATGATCTGCAGTTCAGTTATATGTCCTTGTGCTCCTTATGTCCTGGAATTGTACAAAGTTGAATATAAAACTGCCTGTTAGTCTTATTAAAAGATTTTCTGCAACTAAAACACTATTTGAAGTATTATTTAGGACTACATCCAGGGCCTTACGAACGAAATGGGAGTCCAAGAATGTTAGGATTCCACATTTCGATATCCTTCTTACCCTTACCCAATCGGAAGATACACAGATTGCAATGACTTCAGCCTGTAGTGATCTGATTTTGTTTTCCTTTTTGTTCACTTCTCCGGGTAGCACACGCCTCAACAAGATGTTTCATCTCACTCGATTGACTTCCTTCCTGCGGTCATTTGCAACTGTGTTCCTTTGAAAACAGTTACGGTCAAGTGTCATACTTGTGATGCGGGACGGAATCCATCCATCGCCATATTCTTTGCTTTATTTTCTTGAGTAAGGGTTCTTATGACAGGGTCTTGCCCGGGCATCGGGTCATTTGAGGCTTTCGAGTGTACTTGCTGCGAAACTAGTAAGCTGCCCGTCTTACCTAACCTAACCAAAGGGTTCTTCAATCGTTAGTTTTCAGAGCTCATCGTTTCTGATTGGCAGCGATCTGATAGCTGGAGCGTAATATTGAGATTAAGTTCTCTCCAATATCCGCAATATCCGTTGCTGCTGGCCCCTAAAGATTGCCTAATATCTGTAACTAGTATCGTTTGTGAGAACTTTTGAAATCAGGTTCCTGACGCGCGAACAATGGTATAATCCGGATTGCATGCTAGGGGACTTGATGGCCATTTTCTTCACTGACGGTTCTAGGACCGACAAAGATACCGGAACTGGATGGCACCTTATCGAAACCGTTACTATTCTTTAGGAGGGCTGGCAACCGTCTTGCAGTTGTAGGTCTCCGCCATTCTGAAGGTAACGCAATGACACGGGAAACATAAAGCAGTCTGAAGTGACAGTCCGGCTGCACTTAAGGCCCTGAAGAGCGCGACAGTAACTTCGAAGATTGCCCAAGAATGTCAGATTGAGCGTAGGGCGGTTTCGGGAGATTTTTGTTGTTGTTCCTGGTTCACTCCTCTCGGGAGCATAGGACCTCCACAAGACAGCCTTGTTGTGTTGTTCTGCCAGGGTAGGTGATTGGCCAGGCAGGTAGTCCTAAGTGATGGAATCATCTAACGCCGCTCAGGAACGTCGCCTCCGCTCGTAGCGCCATCTGTTGTGAGGAGGTTACAACAGAATGGTTGGGGACCTCGGTAGATCAGGTTGGTGCGCGCTGTTTTCACAGTTGTCCGCTTCCCCTTGCAGATGTTTATTTGTTTGCTTTTATCAGCCGCACAGCGCATAATTGCGCGTTCTATTGCGTGGAAGTAAGTGGAATAGGAATAATTTCGGGAGATAATAAGCTATAACTTATCTGTGTTCTTGGTTCTTGGGGTTCAAGGTAAAGTAACTGTCGATATATTGGTTTACTCTGAATCAGTTTGTACAGTGTACACCCTTGAGACCAGACCCAATAATCGGCACCAGTCCAGCAGGCACCCTGAACTGGATCAATTCCTCTGTAAACAATTTAATATGAATCGGTGATCTACCTTTAAAGGCTGCAGGACTGCCAAGTGTTTTGTGTTAAGCTCGAATAGGAAAGCAGGGGTGTTCCTACTGAGTTTAACGAAGAAACATCTTTGCCGAATGGTCGGATTAATCATACGAAACAATCCATAGGGCCAACATGTGGCCAGTATGGGTCTCATCGAGGAACCAACTTGCACATCTTGTCTGTAGAAGATAGACAGCACAAAGCATTTTCTCTATGTATGCCCCGCCTTCGCTAGAACGGGATTGCACATTTTGGGTTCAGAACTTATGAAATGGACGAGGTGCATTCTCTTACCCTGTGCGATCTCCTGAGATACATTACAGAATCCAGGAAATTCGTGCAGGAAGACGTGTACTTCCTTTCTCCACCACACACTCTCATACGTTATCTTTCATAACCCACCTCACATGCACTTTTTCTTCTTGAGCCTTACGTACAATGAGAAATACAACTTTCTAGGGTTCAATTTCTCGGCTCCCCTCATATCTATCCATCCGAAATCTCTCAATGGACGAATGCAGCAACTTGGACTCGTATGTGTAGAGGACTTCACTGCACGCAGTTCCCACTCGACTCTAAATGTGATTGATGCTCGATGGTTTTTATCAAAAGAAAAATTGTGAGTCAAGAAGACTACTTCTCTGGATATGGCATTGAAACACTGAGAGTAAGATTGAAACACTCGGTAGTTAGAAAAATTGAGTGTACCCGTTGTAGCCGATCTCCACTGAAAGAAAGATCGCAATTGATGATTGAAATATTTATGTGACTACCGTGGACGGGTTCGAGGGAACATACCCAGCTTTTGAGCTTGAAGTTGGATATTTAAGTTTTAGCAAAGAGAAAAGTTGGTGGCAAAAGGTTAAAGCGAAGACTGTGTCTCCGAAGTACTTCGAGTAGATGGAGCCTTGTCATTCCTGGTCATTGTCGTACTCAGGAACAACTCAGGGAGGGAAAGACATAACTACATTTCAAAATTCAAAATATAGAGTTTGAAAGGAACATAGAATTTCGAATTTAAGGGGGCAAGTGCCCTCCCCTGCCCATATCCCCAGTTGAAAAAAGTGTGCGAAAAAGAGGAGTACGAAGATAAATACCTCTAGAAGGCAGCAGGACGATAGCGGATACGAATACACACTATCACCGATATGGGTTACACAAATTTTCGCACTACCGGCGGTCATTTGCCATACAATTTTGTATTGCAGTTTGAAACCCCTGGCACATTGATCATCCTTTTTTGCATGGTCACAACTAACGTGTCAAGTAAGTGACCTCTTGATCGCTACTCACCACTGCTGATTTATTGCTCTCACCAACTCTGTTCACTCCGCATTCCATATTCCCACAATTCATCGAAACAATGGAAAAAATTATTTTCCTAAAATCAGCAACGACAATTCAGTCATTTCCGAACGAGAAGCCCGAGTGACAGCACGCAACGAAATTCGTTTAGCTTTGTGAGTGCACAGCCTGCAAAGCGATTATCCCAATAGTTTACCAGTCTTGGCCAGCCGGCAAAACCCACCAGTGACACTTTAAAGTCTAAATTCGAAAATGCTTACCAACTGCGACGGCGATCTGCCCAATCCGCATCGCAACTGCGTGCGTGAAATTCTCAGCGCGCTCATCTGTCACGACAACGACGTGCGACGCCTCGACGTGGAGCTGCGCAATCTGCAGCAACTGTTCAAAGTGGAAATGGAGCGCATCGAGATGCGCTGCAGCGAGGCACGCAAGCCGGTGTGTGACGGCGCGGAGGTTCTGCTGGACTTTACGCGGCACATCACCACCATACACGACATGAACGAGTGCTTCACGAAGAAGGTCGAGACGGTGCGGAAGCACCGCGAGGAGATTATCAACGCTGCACGCCAATGCTTGACCGACCTCAGCAAGGAAAAGTGCAAATTCAAGAATTTCCACGAGAAGACGGTGGACTATTTGAAGCGCTTTGCCATCAAGTCGGATGACCCGGTTGTGATACGCAACTGCGAGAAGGACATTTGCGAGATGCACAAACTGTTCGTGAAGGAGGTGTCCTACATCAAGAAGTGCGAGAACGAGCTGCAACCGTTCTTTCAGCTGTGCGATCTGCAGGACTACTGCAAGTGCTGCTGCTTCCGCGAGTACGAGTGGCTGCCGAAGGGTGAGTGCGCATCAATGTTTGGTCCATTTTACTAAATCGAAATCAATTTAGAAAAGTCGCTGGCCAAGGTCGAAGAGCAAGCAGATCAAATTAAGGCACTGATGGGCACAACGCTGGCCAAAGCGTTCGCCCTATTGCACGTCATGCAGCCGCCGGACGCCAAAAGCTTTTTGGCAACATATCTCATGAACTTGGAGCACAACGAGGAAATGCTGCAAGAGAAACTGCGCGTCTTCGGTAATATTAAATGAAGTCGCGGGAAAGTGCGCGCGCAGCGATACGATTGAAGGATGCGATTGTGGCAATGCTCCCTCATTTGGAAATTCTATTTCATATATATTTGGTATTTTTTTCATAGTAGTTATTGTTGCCCAATGTAACAGGAATCTGCTATGGGAACCAAAAGCAATGTTTAGAAGGTTCCACCATTTTTATTTTTTGAAATTTTAATAAATTTTATTTACACCAACAGATTTGTGCAGCTTCTACGTTGAAATACTCATTTGCCTTCAATTCCAATTGATACCTGTAAGAAATTACAAAATCGCTTATATAGTATTTCAAATTTCTTTGTCCACATTTATTCCACTTTCTTTGCTGCTTTTTGTTGTACTGTTGCATTGTTGTCAGCAACTGGCTTTTGCAATAATCACTAAACTGACTATGGCTATCACAACTGAAGCGATCCGCACCTTTGTCATTCACATAATCAGCTCCAGCAACAACGATGGCTCGTCATCAGCCACAGGCGTTGCATTCCTTGGAACAAAATCGACCAACATTGGCTTTGTTCGCTCACAGAGCAACTAACGTCGTCATTGCATTTCGCTTACGAGACAAAAATTCCTTTGTGCCGCCCGCTCGGCATCTGCGCGACAAATACTTAACCGTACATGACTGAAGGCAAGCAACGCCTTTGGTCCGCACTTCTTTCACTGGTTTAGCCTTATTGCTGCCCCCATGCCCCGCCCACTGCTCAATGGTTGGACCTTAACCGTTGCACAATGACAAGCTGTGCACTTCGCATTGACATTGAATGGTCTGCTGTTGATGTTTTTATTGTTGTAGTTGTTGTTGCTTGTTGCTGTAATGCGCAACATTCAGCGCATACTTCATTGCAACCGTTCAACGCAGTTGTTGGAATTGGTTTTTTTTTCATTGCTGTTGTAATTGTTTTCTTGTACAACGTTGTTGTGTGTTTGAAAGTACACTGCGCGTTGTTGGTGGGTTAAGTTCACTAGGGGGGTTAAAACAACGTGCAACAAAAAACCATTTTTGTAAAGACCCATCCAAAACATTATATAGGTGTGAAACTAGAGGTCATTCATGGTAACCTGGCGTACTCAGATTTTAATTTTCTGATCCAATGTCCTTTTTAAAAGACGTGAAAATTTTAAGGACAAGCATAATTGAAAGATTTTTTTTTAATATTTTGGATTACACAGTGATGAAGATATGGATATCAAATGAAAGAGGAAAATTATGGCATTTTGATTAAATTTTCAATTTGGAACTTTCAGGATGAAAATATTTCAATAAGGTCCTTTCAAATATGTATTCATCGATATCCTTGAAGTTTTTGACCAAATTATTTTGATAAAATATATGTGTTTTGGATCCCAGTCTGTAGTATAATACCTCAAAATTTTAGTCTTCTATCAATTTTGATTCAGAGTTAAAAAAATAAGTTTCCTTCTATAAGCAAGAATTTTGTATGGAATACATTTGAATTTGTTTTAACTATAAAACTAGATAGGAATAATTTATAATTTTTGAGTTATTATTACTTACAGTTCTCGGTATGGTTTCAATAAAACTTTGACTCATAAAAATGCATTTAAAGCATTTTTTGAAAATATTTTTTTTAGTTATTTAATGAATTGTTAAACTGAAACAATGCATAGGATGATAGCTACTCAGTCTTTTCAAAAGGACATCATATCAGAAAATGAAAAACTAAGCGCATTGCTAATATTGTTGGTCTATCTAGCCGAAAGTAGGATCCACAAGGAACTGCAGGACTACTGCAGCGCACATTAAAGTCGTTTGCAACCAGCAAAAATTCTTCACTTGTTTTGTAGTAGTTGTTGTATTTGTTGTAGCTGTCATATTAGCAATGGCATTCATGCTCCACTCAGCGGCGTTCCAGCTAAGGTTACACAACGCAGCATCCGCTCCGACACACACACACACCAACACGCAGGACACTCTTCAGCTTATGGTCAGCAACAACAACTCGCGCTCCTTTCTAGAGCCATGCCACACGCATTGGATGGATAAACAATTGATTTGTTGCTGCTTAACGCTGCAATGGTTTTATTAGGTTTCCATCGCCATTGCTTTTGCTTTTTTTGTGTTCACTACAAGGATTCATTATCTTTTTGCAGTTGGTTTCTTTTGAATTTCAGACAACAGCTGTTAATTAGTGAATTGCTGAAAAGCATTGAAGATAAAATGTGTTATAGAAACAATTAATGAGTTGGAGGAAAATTCCAGAAAATAAAATGTTGTAGAAGGAAATGAAAGCGTTGAAACATGAAGAATAAAAAGCAAACGAATTGAAATCTGGTAAATTGACAAATAAATGTGACAAAGAGGCGACAAATTGGACAGTGAGACTAAAAAGTTGAGTGAGGAATAGACTGAAATAAATTGAATGATGACTGATTGATGCATGAAAGTGAAGAAGACCTGAAGGACTAATTTTTATAAAGTAGCCTCAAGCACTCACTTTAATCAGCCAATTTTAGTTAAAGCTTAGAAGAAAGTTGGGAGCAGAGAAAGACTGGGAGAAGAAGAAGGAAAGGGGCACTAAATATTTTTATAAATATTTATTAATTTAGGAATCGGTAATCAATAATTAAAATTTAAAATCGCTAGAACTTCAGACCTATAAAAAAATTAAAAAAAAACCGTTTAAAACGAATAAGAAAAAGAAGAATTATAAAAAAGATTTGAAATTTTTTGTAGAACTTTGCAGCTTATTCTGAAAAGTGGAGAATGTATTTTATTCAAAATTTTTCTTATTGTTAGCAATGATTTTTTCTAATCTCCCTTTTTTTGTTGAAAAAAACTCCTCATCTTTGAGGCGATATAAGAATTGATCCAATTATTGAACACTTGAAGCAGCGAAACCATTTTTGGTAAGACCAATCTTCACAGTAAGAATAGGTAAATTTTGTGCATATATCTTGGCATCTCAACCGAAATATAAAATTCAGTCAATCCTTTGTACATCGTTCGTGTTACAGCGTCATAAATAATTTGTTGTTGGAATACTTCGTTCCACGTTCCATTAGTCATAACCAGTCAAAGCAATGCCAGAAAATGCGCTTTGCATCCTTTTCTCAAAATAAACTTTGTTTATATTCATTTCTATTTTGTTTTTATTTCGTTGCCATTGAAATAACTTTAATTTATTTGCCATTTTCCTACATTTGTCGGCAGCGTCCGCATTATATTCAATATTTATATAAACAAGTTTCATACAATTTTACTCACGAATCATTGCTACAATTTTCACTTTGTGTTTTATAACCCACCTTTGCTGCAATTCTTAACATTTAAAACTTTTCTTGACCCTTTCAAATTGGAGACCACTTTTAGAATTTCCATACTCTGAGGTCCTGTTGGGGTTTCATGCAAAAAGTTGACCAATCAAATGGCAGCAAACAGTTGCACGGTTTCTTAGCAGCAATCACAACAACACGAATAACCCAAATAGTCACGCAACGTGCTGCTGCTATAATAAGAAAAGTAATATTTTTTGGAAAATAGTAAATAATTTCAAGAAAAAAAATTATTTCGTTTGTCTATACAAATTTTCTATAAAAATTATATAGCAGAAATATTTGTATAAATAAATATTTTTAATATAAACTTTTTTATTATATTGTTTAGCAAAATATGTATTCTGCATTTTTGTACAAAAATATTTATAAAAATATATATTCTAGAAAATTTTTAATTGAAACTAAACATTTCCGCACAAAAATAAAAAATACTTTATACAAAAATATGTTTTCCAGAAAACTAAATTCTTTAAATAATATTTCGGAAATTAAAAAAAATTTATAAAAAATAAAAAAAAATTCAATAAAAATATTTCGTTTGTCTCTACAAATTTCCTATAAAAATTATATTCCATAAATAATTTATTTCATATTTTTAGGAACAAATGTATTGTTACGAATACTAGTTCTAGTGGGCTGTTACGTATCACTGGATTGTGCAATTTGAAAATGAAACAACTTTGTTTATTCGAACGCAGCCAATTAAAAACCAACAGTCACTTTATTATTCACAGTTTACACTTTACTGTTTGTACACTTAAGTATTTGCTTAACTACTCCGTGTGGCAACTTCACTTGTCAAAACCAGACTGACTCGCTGCGCCGCATCCGGCCGCCTTTTATACCTGTCCGGCCATCGCGCAGATCGTTCTCGCACATTCCCGAGTGGACTAAAGGTTTCCATGATGATCGCGACCATCGTTGCCAGATTGGACTAAAAGTTATTATCGCGGCCGTCGTTGCCAGATTGAATTATAGCACGGCGCGTAGCGGCAGGGTTGCTTTGCACAGCGACAGACTGTCTTCGTTACAGTATTCTATATCTATTAGTATATATATTTTCTTTTCTTTTCTATATATTTCTATATATTTTCTAGACAAATGTTTGTTATTGTATAGAAAAATGTTTGTATCCTAAAACAAATTTTTGAAATATTTTCTGAAAAAAGAATATTTTTGGAAAAATAATAAATAATTTCAATAAAAATATTTTGTTTCTATATACAAATTTTCTTTAAAAATTATATTCCATAAAAAATATATTTTTTCCAAAAATTATATAGGAATAAATACTATAAAAATTATATATAAAAATATAATTTCTAGAAAAATGTTTGTATTCTGAAAAATAGTTTGAGGTATTTTCTGAAAAAAGAATATTTTCCGAAAAATAATGAATAATTTCAATATTCATATTTTGTTTGTATATACAAATTTTCTATAGAAATTATATTTCACAAATAATATCAGGTGTACAACTTTGCTTCCGCCGATTTCCGATAGGTGGCTGTACCGGCTGAGGCTGGTTGAAATACATAGATGGTAATGCCTTTAAAGTGAGTGTGGACAGTGCCTAACGAATTGTCATCGCCGTTTCAGTGACAGTTGTTCTTGTTTTCGTATTATTCACGATCGAAAATGTCCATTTATGTGCCCAATTCTCGCCATTTGCGGGAAGTTTTACTTTTCTGTTACCATTCGAAAAAAATGCAGCTGAAGCGCATCGAATGCTCTCAGAAACTTACGGTGATGCTGCTCTGAGTGAAAGAACGTGTCGGGAGTGGTTTCAACGTTTTAAAAATGGTGATTTCGATGTCGAAGACAAACATGGTGGTGGAAGAGAAAAAACCTTCAAAGATGAACAACTAGAAGCATTGCTTGATGAAGATTCGTGCCAAACCCAAGAAGAGCTTGCCGAATCGTTGGGAGTGAGTCAGCAAGCCATTTCAAAACGTCTCAAGGCCCTGGGCATGATTCAGAAAGAAGGAAACTGGGTGCCGTACGAGTTGAAACCGAGGGACATCGAGCAAAAGTGGTCAAAAAGTACCTGGAAACGCTGAAATGGGAAGTCTTACCCCACCCGCCGTATTCCCCAGATGTCACCCCTTCTGACTTCCACCTATTCCGTTCGATGGCACACGGCCTGGCAGATCAACATTTTCAATCCTTCGAAGAATTGGAAAAATGGATTGCTTCATGGATAGCGTCAAAAGAGGACTCCTTTTTTTCGAGCCGGGATCCGAAAATTGCCGGAAAGATGGGAGAAAGTTGTCGCTAGCGACGGACAATACTTTGAATGATACATCTGTACGCACTTTTTCGCAATAAAGCTTTTAATTTTGGAAAAAAACGGCGGAAGCAAAGTTGTACACCTGATAATTTTTTTATTATTTATTAGGAATAGGTATTTTCAATAAAAAAATATAGTAAACAATATATTTTATAGAATATTGTTTTTAATTGCTTGCAAAAATGTTTATATCATTTTTTAAACTTAACATTCCTATTTATACTATACATACAAAAGATGTGTGTATTTTTGTAGAAAAATATAATTTGTTTGATACAAACATATATGTAGTACTTCTTCCAACCCATCCAAACTAACAACATCAACACAACGAAAAAATTATCAAAAATAAACACAAGCAGTAACAGCAGCGACGGCGACAACAATTTAGCACAATCAGCGCAGGAAACTTTGCTGCCACTGCACGGAAACCTGAGTGCGAGCACTGCACGCCACGCGCACACGTGATCCAACGTGCGCCCAACACTCGCTGCGCCACTTCACGAACCATTTTTCATGTGGCTGGCTCCGGCTCTGGTTTTGTTAATGACGCCAATTGCGGCTTATCACAAAAAAGTAACACACACACATATAAAGCATTTGTTGCTGCTCGCGTGTTGCTGCTGAGACATTTTTCTAATCGGCCACATTGGTTGCAGGCCACATTGGGCGTTGCGAGCAAAAACTCTGCACTAAGCTGGACGATGCGCCGCGTCGGTGACACCAGGAAATTTTCGAATAATTGAGCAATTTAAACTTTGCACTCTTAACTCTTCTAACGCCGCTCGCTGGGGTTGTTGCTGCTTTTTTTTTGGCAGTGGTAAGTGTGGCTAATTAGTGGCGATGCAGTGTGAAAACTTGCAATGTAACAGCTGCCATTAGTGGTAAGAAGTTTTCGCTTCGAGTGGCGCTGGAGCTGAGATTTAGCTAGAATTGCAAAGTTAAAACAAAAGTTTAGTAGTTTTTTTAATTTTAATATGAAAGTGTTTGTGAAAGTGTTTACATAAGTAAGTAAATAAATAAGTAAGTAATTAAGTAAGTACGTTAGTAAGTAATTAAGTAAGTAAGTAATTAAGTAAGTAAGTAAGTAAGTAAGAAAGTAACTAGTAAGTGAGTAAGTAAGTAAGAGGGTAAGTAAGGTAGTAAGTAAGTAAGTAAGTAAGTACTTCGGTACAGTTCGCCATTGGCCGTCAGCGCTTTTCGTTTGATTTATTTCGAAATTTGGAAGATGTCAACTGCCCTTAAGCGATCTGTTGCCATTGGACTAGTTTTGGGAGGGCAAAGACTTCTTAAACATTTAAAAAGATCACATTTGTTTAGTCATTTCCTCAACACAAAAAGCCAAAAGTCATTGCAAATTACATCAAAAACAGTGAACTCTACAAAAATTGATTTAAATTAGAAATTTTATTTTAATAGAAAAGTTTTTATAAATATGTACGAAACAATTAATAAATTTTCATAAACATATTTGTATATTTTTACTTAGTTATGTACACTTACGTCTACCCGCAACGCCACAAAACGTGCCACAACACGTTGTATTTCACTTCAGCTTTTCACCTTTTAGCTCAACTTTTCTCAACTTTTAACGCTTTTTGTTTAAATTCGCTCCGTTTGATGTTATTATTATTGCCTGACCTCCCGTGTGGATATATGTAGATAACTGCCAGCATGCATAACTGTGGCCATATAACTTTCTGAGTGCACACAAACGCTGCAAAGTTGAATGGCAGAGAATTGCTTGAGCTACGAATGCGGCCGCAAAACTTTGTCGCACAACAGTGGCTCAGTCTTATATAAAATTTCTATTTTGCCTCAGGCTTCGCTTTGCTCTTCTCTTCTCCCTCCGGCTTTGTTTGCTGGCTGCACAAGTAAGTTCTCTTAACTTGACATTACGCAAGCGAACAAACTCAAAATTGTATTACCAATTTTGTTACTACGCAGCGGTATTATTACAATTTCTTGCGCGAACCGCTGTTCGTTGTTGTTGGCGCAGACAGTTGCTTGCATAAGTTCGCAGCGTTTTGAATTATTAATAATTTATATAAGATGCTGGCGTGCAATGAGCGCAGAGACAGCGCTGCTGCCAATGTTACTCATACCACCCGAAGGCCCACAGCGTGCAGCACACTATTCCAATAATTGCAGCTTTGCTCGCACTTTCGTCATCGTTTTCGATGCATTTCACTACTGACTTCACATAATTGCAAATAAGCAGCGCTGCGCCAGCAGGAATTTTGCGCCGTTCGATGCAACAAATTGGAAATTGCTGAAGTGCGCGCACTGACAGCAGCTCGACCACTTGTCGTCGCCCGCACAGCAGCGGACAGACAAGCGAGGTGTCGACGTGTAACACTCCGATGGCGTCCTGAAGTGCAGTCGAGGCAGCGAAGCAAAAACAGCTGTGACTGCAGCCGAATCAGCATTCATTGGAGCTGACTTTCCATCCGCACATCCACTTTGGCAGTCGTGTGTGCGTATACGTTAGTCAAAGATGCGCGTGTTGAAGGCCAAAGCAGCAGCCATGGCTAAGAGCAATGCGAGTGTGCGGCAACTGGACGCTGTCCAATTGAGATTTTTCAATTACTGGACAACTTCCTTCAAGTGCCACTTGTTGTTTTCTGTTGCCGCGTGCGAGTTCTTAGTGGCTACTTGGCATCTTGTGTGCTTGTTGTTGCTATTATTGAGTTGCATTCACCGCTAACGAGTTGAGTTCGAACTGTGTGCGTGCCTTCCTCTACCCACATGCCGATACGCTTGAAGTGTTACCGAAATAGCCGCCGTGTATTTGCATTTGTGCTTCCATGAACGAATGTGTGTGTGTGTGTGTTCCAGTGTGCGCACAATAAGAGCGTGAAGAGTTCTGTGAAGCACTCGGTTACGTTACATCTAAATTATTACACATAATTGGTGTGTCCCTTCAATTGGAAAATGTGTATTCTATTTAGGTCAGAAACAAAGCCAATTTACCTGCTTGCCAATTAGTAGCACAGGTGTGTTGGTAGCTAATTCATGGCAAGCGACAGCAGTTCAAAACGACGATGAACATTTCTGGCCACTTGACTAAAGGTTGTTTATGTATTCAGAGAATTTAAGGAAGGGAGGGGAAATTATTTGCTATGGAAATAAAAATGAACGAAATGAAAATAGTATTTTATTTAATATAATTGATGGGAATTAATTGTGTTTTGAAGCGTCTAATTGAACTTAATTAATTCAGATTTTTGTTTATCAATTAATTAATTCTTTATGTTATGAACTAACATACTATTTGTAGTTTTTATAATTCATTGAAATATTAAATACATAAAAGTAAACTAATAATATTTCAATTAAATTAAATCACAATCCGATCAATTAATTAAATTGTATAGTTAATAATTAATTTTTTTGAATTATTTATTCTTTATTTCTTGAACTATTAACCCTTTCCGACATGAAAATAAACCCGTTCTGTATGAATTGTATGGGTTGTAGTCCAATATATTAGACATTGTGACTGAAAGGGTTAAATACATTACTCTTAAGCATTTAATATTAATTAGTTAATTAATTAATTAATTAATTAATTAATATTAATATAACCGTTTCAATAATTAATATTAATTAATTAATTCATTCATTTGTATGAATAATTAATTAATAATAAGTTATTAATAATTAATTAAATATTAATTAACTAATTAATAAATATCAATTTTTTAAATATTAAATAATAGTT